>JAQFYZ010003719.1:0-12736 GCA_034695085.1 Cylindroiulus punctatus | reverse complement strand
CTCTTTGTGAAACTTCAATAAATTTAAAAACAATGTAATCGTTTTTCAAAAGTTTCATAGCATATACAGGGGTGTCTGATTGACCCAGGGTCATCATACTGTCAAACTTCGAGGATTTAAATAATGCAACGTCCACATTTGAAGGGCATAAAAACACGAAAACGCCAGCACTCCTTCAATGTCATTTCCAGAAAATTCCTCCGAATAAAAAAATATTATAAATTCGCGTCTGGCAGGCATATCGGCAATAAGTTACTCGCAAGATGGTGAGTTATACATAATTGGTAAAACAGCACATATGTCGCTTTACGTCATGGGATGTCTGCACGCCAGCACGATGGATTACTATGAGTAGTGAATTTTTTGTAAAGGTCAAGTAATGGGTGCTAACAGGTCCCATTCTAAACACAGACACACTCCCTGTCAAATTTTAGTGCTGACCCTTGATCACGGTGGCATAAACCACAAACAGGGAAGTGTTGCATTTGTTATTATAGGATGCTTTAAAATTCTTTCAACTCTGATGAAAAATACGTTACACTATTTTCTGTGCAATAAGCCAAACTGGCAGTGGAGTGATCAAAATCAGTGTTCCCTCACTTGTCATGCAGTCACTCGCCACAAAAACACCTCATTAAAAAATGCTACAATTTAGACCAATATTAACGAAACCTGGTGTTTTCTAACTTTCTCTGTAAAAAGTGCAATTCCCCACATTTCATTTAAGAAAGGTTGCCCCTGGCGGATTTGAGAAAATACAAGTATTTACCCTTAAGTGGGACTTTCTCACAAAGTCTACCAGAAACACGACAAATAAACCCAGTTTACCTACATAACCGAAGACATGTTAGGTTTCGTTTACACGCTGTTTTGAAGGACCCTGTAACTTATTTCCGCATTCCACGTCGGTTGCTAGGTGGCACCACATTTGCAACTTGTTCAGTTTAACATACAAACATGCATTTGCATAAATGCAAATCAGCGGAAGCAGCAATGCACTAACATACCATTTCCATACACTGATACCCTCACATTTCATAAACAATTGGAAAAAAGTAAGTGAAATCAGTTCAAGATAGCTTAATTGTGCTCCAGCTGAAACCTTGCAAATTTCCTTTCTATATTTAAAAAATGTACAAATTAAGGTTAATTTACGATGGATTTCTTTCACGTCCAGCTTGTGTTCAAAATTCTTGAAAGTACCGACAACAGAATGCTATAATGTTCATTTGCATGCAAACTTAAGATGTTTATGTCAAATTTCAGGAAAGCTACAGATTCCTGTTCCAGTTTTCGAAAACATCAAGAATTCATAAATAAGACAATTTTTTACAGGGGTGCCTTAGGCACTGGTTTGCATATAACAAACAACTAAATCGAAATACAATTAAATAAGTGATATTGCACCATAGAAATAGAAATAAAAATGCATCAGCTGACGGACATTGTAACCAAATTGAGAAGGATTTGCGCTTAAGTTTTCTCACATAAATGCACAAAAAATTTCAAACTTCACTGTGTTTCGTGTGAACCACCCGCCCCTAAAGTAGCTTAACGTATGCATGCAAGACAGCAATATTGAAAATTAGCCACATTTGTCTGGAAGGTAAACCCAGGCCTGTAACTATGGCATTGTGAGGGCAGGGTGGTCTGGCAACCATATAACCAATAAATAAGGAAAACTGTGAGAAGAAATAAATGTACGTATTTAAAAATGTAGTTCCTTCATGCGCACACAATAAGCGAAAATTCCAGAGAGCAACCATGCCTAATTAAATTGGGAAACATTTGCAAAGGGAAAACAACATGGTAGGTAAAAGGGAGCCAGCATAGGGGAAGCCCACACTGTTTAGAGGACAAGTACAAATATATTAGCATTTCTGCTTAATTTTACATGTGCATGCAAAACAGTTTTGGCAAATCATGCAATCGAGCATAATAAATTGTAGAACTTCTTGAGCAAAAACTTACAAATAGAATAAAATTTATCGTTTTAACGTTTACTAAAATAGCATTTAACAAAATATTCTGATTTTCTTCAAATAGGTGCCTATTTCGCCATTTTTCCAGTTATACTCGTATACAAATACTGTATTTACTGAAGAATATCAAGATTATTTTTTACATAATATGTAGCATGATTTGCCTTAGAATTTTTCTTGACTGTAAATGTGTCAACAGGATTTTCCGAGAGAAACCCTCCATTTCTTTTAAACGCAATTTTTTTCTCCAGAATTTTTCTTAGTTAAATGTGGTGGTTCTTGCCGAATAAACTGGGTTGATGAATGAGGGGTATTGAGTTAAATTAAACTTGTCTCTAGGATTTTCATTACCTCCAAAAAGTGCATGAATTATTTGGAAATATAATCTTTTCTCCTTTTTCAACTATTGACGAACATCACATACTTTTCTGGAATAAAGTCTATTTTTCAAAATTACGTTGAGCATCACTACACACCATCTTAATATTAACAGATACTCAAATTCATATTCCCCAGCAACAGCATTGAAGAAAAGACAAGTAAGGGTGTAACTGTAATATGCAGTGATAAAAAACTCGTAGGACATTGCCTCCTATTTACTGTACACATATCACCACCTGCCTTGGAAACATTTCAAATACATTATAAGCCAAATAAGTTTGGGCCAACAAATGCTTGAAATAATGTTTAATAGCTTCTCAACGGTCCATGTTGATGCGTTTATAAACTACTCTGAAGTGGTGCTTTTAAAATTCGTCTCCGGACTAACTTTATGCATGGGAAAGTTGGACTTATCTTCTACCCATCAGTAAGCAAATACCCCTTCCTATTTCATAAAAAAAGTTCCGGTGTAAAATAACGCAATGTCCTTAATAAAAAATTATAAGGGTTGTTAAGCATTAAGCTCTGAATTTATATGAAGGATACGTTGAAAATGAGACTATTAATTTATAAGATCAAAATAATTAAGATATGTAGGTCCATTGTCATTTCAGACTCACTTTGTTAGTAGAAGATCATATGATAATCAATTCTTCTTGCTTTCATTTAGAAATAAAATTGCTGACGCTCAAATCATATATTTACAAATTAAAGATTTCAATATTTAGGCACCTATATATAAGTACCCAAAATATATACAAAAAGCGCTTAATTCATGCAGCATGTTAATTTGACTATGATAAAATTTGTTCCTAACATCGAGTCTAGACTTAATTCAAAAACATTCAGAAAGTACACCTTAATAACGTGTTTCTCCATGATTGATGCAAAACACATTGAATGGACATATAATGACGTTCTGTCTATATCAAACATTTTTCTGATTTTCTATAACATATCTCCTACTGAATTTCAAGTCTTCAATTTACTGACAATGCACACGACAAAATTTAGTCTGTAATCCAAGATGGCTGTTATTCGAGCAGCCAGTTTTTATACTTTTATTTATGGGGATTTTATGCTTTTTTAGGAATTTTCTGAGTATGAATACGCATCCATATACATCCAATGTATAGTTTTCGGTTGCAGACATGTGTGTTACGAGGACATGTCGTACAAGTAACGAAAATTTAGAGGGCGTTTATTTTAAAATGAAGTCGAAACCCAACACTAGACCAACTTTCACACATAAGCAAAAAAACGGAAGCAACGAGACACTATTTGGTGTCGCCAAGAACGTTGTTATGACTTGACGTTGAGAATGTAGCCATACAGTTACACCCAACCCTAGTTAATTTTAAAAATATACACCAACAAGTAAATAATAACAAAGCTGTTTAAGGCAGCCGAAAAAAATCTCCCTAATGTCTTTCCCAGCCACGCAGAATAACTCTTGTTTAAAGTTTCAATGTTAAACGAATCAACTTTCAAGAACACAATGAGTTAAATAACAGCAAAAACATTACAGGGTGCGTGCAAAAGGCCTACCCATGAGCCTGAATTTCATTATTCTTTAGGCCTGATGCAGTCTGGCAGCGGAAATAAGCTTAACTTGGGAGGATGAAACGCAATATCCATGATATTCAATCGAGATATTGAAGGCCATGTACTACATGCATTTCCTACACCCAGGGTCAGTAGCCTAGCACTTAAAAAAAAAGTTTTTTGTTGCACTTTTAAGTAAAACGCATACACATAAAAACGACTATGTAAATAAGGTTGCCCATTCCCCTCCTAAAAACGCAAATGTTGATTATAAATGGTCTTTTGTTATACATAAAACGCGGGGTGATATTTTACAATGGAATGTTCTGAACATGGCTGTATACAATGTACATGAATAATTAACTATCGTCTGCATTCTTTAGTTCACTTTAGTTTTACCCTTAAAGATTTGCAACAAATTCACATGGATAATCTCTCCATAAACGACCAATTGATACCTACACTGTAGGTGTAATTTAATTTTCGAATAACGTTAATGGGAGTCTGAGCAATGGGACATTAAGCATGAATTAAAACTGTACAATTTACAGCAAAACCGATTCAAGCTGTGCGTGACCGGCTGTTCATGGTCTTGTTAACTGCTTGTTAACACCAAAACCATTATCTCGCCAATGACCTCAGCTAATTAAGGCATCATCGTTAAATATATGTTATCAATGGAAAGAAACTAATAGATATTTAAGGGAGCAAGATTTCATTATGCAATAATTTGACGTTTTCGAATAGCTCCGGTTTAATCAAGGTTTAATCAACACTTAAAACCACTTTCGTAGGCATACTTAAAAAATAAATCTTGAATTAGAATTTTACTTAGAATAAGCAATGCGGAATCAAAACTCGTAATATCCAAACGAATTCTTGACTACGATAATGATAATCTTAACACTTATTTTATCAGTATGTAATTTAGCAAAAAATAATATTAACATTTAAGACAGATAATGAAATATTTTGCTAATTTATAGAACTCATGATCTCTTCGTCCATGTTTGCCGTGTAAAAGTCGATCAAAGAAAATATAAACATGCCTAACATACAGTACGGCTATACAGTACGGCATGTACATGTATGTGAAACTATTTTCACAGGTCAACATAAGATAAATCTTGAATTAGAACTCACTTAGAATTAGCAAATTTGAATCAAATACTCAAAACGTGGTGTAAAATCCATACGGATTTATTGCTATGATAATAAAGATCTTAAAACGTATTTATTTATACAAAATATACTGTTTTAAATGTTCTCTCTACCATGACATATTTTGCTACTTTGTAGAACTCATGTTTTCGTACATGTAAATTAAGCAATTATCTAAAAATGAATAAAAATTGATGCCTTTTTCAGACCCAAAATTCGTGAACGACCTGCATGACACCTGCATTTGGACTCTTAAATGGGCCACAACCTCACAGTGACTTAGCTCAAAATCATTCATCAGCTAAGCAATGTTCCTTCAGTTAATTGATTTCTGAATTTCAGATGTTTTCGTGTAAAACTTCTGGTCAATGAATTGGAAAAGCTGGGTCATGAGTGAAATTGACTTTGAGACGAAATTATGCACCGACAGAAGAGGACGTGATCCTAAATAAACACGAAATAAACCGTCTCTTTACGACGGGTTAAAAAAGCAAGTAAGTGAACTCTGTATGGCAGGAACCGAAATGCCTTGATCAAACAAGGACATCGGCCAAATTTTTGGCACAAACTTCAGGAAGTTCGGCTGAAATGAAAACATTCAGAAGAAGTTGATGCCAACTAGGACTACCATAATCCCAAGGCAAAACATTTCGCAGCATCGGAAAGAAAAATATAGCCCATTTTTCAAAATTTCCCTTCAGGTGCAACTGTATGTTCAGACTAGAAAAACATCACCGATTTGAATTCACTCATAAATGCACCCTTACTAATACTGAACTAACAATAGAATGCAGGCAGAATTTATGCATGTGACATAGTCTATACCGCCCCTATTTAGTATTAACTTTTAAATATCCCCTACGATTATCACAACAATCACCATACCAGATGAAGCATAATTGACTGCATGTGCTAAACATAATGGGTTAAATGATCGTAAATCATAAATTGTCCGTTATTAGTCATTACTGAACCCCATAACTTGCAATCTTACATATGAGTTAATTCTGTATAATAAGCTTAAACAGAATTATTCATCTGGTGAAACAATGTTCAATTTATAGGATAATGAACTTCACCTTCATTTTGCTTGCAAAAATTGATTTTCAAGATTTGCTGGCTATTTTAGTACAGTATTTTGGTACAAAGCATGATTTTCTGCAAAATGGCCTTTACAAAGTTCTGAAAATAGTTTAAGAAATTATTCAATGAACAATCTGCACTAATTACTCTCTTTGGCATTCGGAAAGCTACTGAATTCTCAGGTACATTTCTGCAGAAATCTAAAGCATATTTTACTGCACATTTTCTACACACTTTGTGAGGAGTTGCTAACATAAGAATTGTTAATATACAGTATTTTTCAACGATTCCATCTCTCATATTTTATTCCCTAAGCCATATTAATTAACATGTCCTGACTTGTCCTAATTTATCACATGATCTGAGTACAATTTTCGCATGATCTCATTCACTCATCACATGCACCCAACCATTAAGTTCTTCAACGCAATAAGACTTTTGATGGATGGAGAATTCGTCAATATTAGTGTGACTTTATGCATACGTTTTATGCTGATTTTCTGCAAAATGGCCTCTTCTAATGTTCAGCAGAATGTCTGCAGAATTTTGCATTGTGCAAAAACATGCACAATCAGCCCTAATTACTCTGACAGCTGCTTGAATTCTTAGATACATTTTTACAGAAATCTAAGGCATATTTCACTGCACATTTTCTACACCCTTTGCATGACGTTGTTAACATGGGAAATGTCAATATATTTTCATCGATTCTTTTTAGTATATTCCATTTCCTAAACCAACATGATCCGCACTCAATCTTCACAAGATCTCATTGATCTTCACATGGACACAACCGTTAAGAAAAGCTCATGTGCACAAGTTCTTCAACATAATAATTTGATCATTTCAAGATGGAATTTGGCCAAAATCCACCAGGTACATACCCTCCTAAGGTGGCCGTGGGTTGCCCCTGGGCCCCTGACTGGGTGACCAGATTGCTGACACCGTTCCTGGACGGATTCGAATTTTGCTTGGCAAAGACTCCTTGCAGAATGGCCAGCGTCCAGCATATCCTCAAGCACAACAGGTCCATTGTGGAAGAATCACCGAAAAGCAAAATATCTTTACTCGAAGCACCGGCAGCCAGAAGCACTTTGAATGCAAAAATAGTTGTAAAACTCTCGAAGAATGTGCACCATAATGCCTCTCACGTCCATCGCCCTTCTCAGTCTAAAATCCTGAGCTCATTCCGAGATGCATTGCTTTTTTCTGCCAACCATTCACGAAATACTGTTAGTTCATCGTGCGGCTTATTCCCAAGTAAAAACTGGTGTTGTGTCGGTTCCTAGCGGTGCTCTATCTGGGCCCAGAGAGAGGAGAGAGTACTTTCACTCTCACGGAAGTCTTCATAGTCACTGACTGATGGCTTCTGCGGTGTCGAGTTAAAGAGTCAGCCAGAGGCTGCCAGGCTTCACCCCTGCAATTGGCTCCTCCACACCATCCACACTTTTTAATCTTTTTAGCAGAAAAGTCTTTGCACTTTAGGCCAGCACGGTTCGATCGTATCGACGCTGTTTGAGGAAATGAAAAAGTTTTCTCATAGAGGGAATGACTGAATGCATAGTGACCAGAATATGCAGACATATATTCCCTCTTTAAAACCTTAAAATAAGTTGAAGGAAGTCGACGTGCAGATCACTTATAAATGTCTGCAATGTCAGTGGATTTTGCTGTCCATATATGGCTTGAAAATACATGGATGGACCATCATTTTAGGAGAAAATTTCCTATGGCATATATGCACAAATCCCAATTACTAAACATTTACATGCATGCATCCATTGACCTAATGGACGTTTAGCATGTCCTTTTACCAAATCCAGGTACAACACTCATTATATTATCAGAAAAATATATTAATGAAGAATGACCTGCTCTGATAAGGCTGTTCTTATATATGCACCTGTCCAATTATATTGTATATCCCAGATTCCCAAACATTTTCATTCATGCGTTCGGTGCCCAAAACCGCTTATAAAATGTATTTCACCAAATTCAGGTAAAGCGTTCATTATATTATCAGCAAATAAATTAGTGTTTACGAGGTGTGTCGTTACCCAGGAAAATAACACTTAATTTTGGGGAATTTACCTAAGTTTGGTAAGTAGAGAATTGCAACGTTATCGATTTTCCATGTTTCCTCGTTTATACGAACCATTCACCATAAATGAAAGTCAGGTTCCAGGTCGGCTTTTTAAAATAGTTTATAATGAAGACTTTGACCGAGAATTTGACTCTTACATCAAATATTATTTGACCCTCGATGCAAACATTTGTTTTTCTATTGTTTTCCATATTCTTGATTATCTGGATAATCGAAATCCCCGGATGTGTCACGTGTGAATTATTTCAAACATTTATAAAACATATTGACAAATCCCCAGTGACGACATTTGGCTTTTACAGGTTCTAAAAATAATTTCCTGACCACCCAGACTACTGATAATGCAAAAATGTAAGCAATTCGAAATTTGAAAATTGAAGGTAGAAGACAACTTTTCGTAAGGAAACAGCATATTTTGACCAAGTTACCAATGTAGCCATTGTTACCTTCAAAAATGTATTATTGAATTTCCCAACAATTCCAGGTTTGCCAGGTCTGGGGCAACGAATCTACATACAGTGTAGTTGAAATTAACATTGCTTGGACATTCTGATTGGACAATGTACTCGTACTGACCATGCCAATAAAGTAATGTACATTACATCTACATGTATAACCCATATGATATTTCAGATGGAATCTGGCAATTTTCCCATGCACGTTTCTGACAAACTGTCAAACTTTTTAAGCAATACATCTGCAAAGGACATGCGCCGACTGATTTATTTACTACACAGTAGATCACGTACTGACAGAAACTTAATCTACATCAGATTATCATATTGTGAATTAATTGCTATTGATACGTGCGGCTTATGTTTGAAATATTTTAGGGTGTGCCGATAAGGCATAAAATGGTATGTGTTAGCCCACAACAAACTGTTTTGAAGTAACATACTGGATGTATGACTGGTATTACATGTACTTTGAAAACATACATTATAAGGCTATATACATGTACATATTTCATTTGAAATTTTAAAAAACTTCTTTCTGACAATATACTTTTTTTTAGTAATACTTGCCTCTGCTCCTTATACTGACTTCAACAAATATGTATTTATAAAATAAATCAACGAAGAAATTAAAAATGTGCACAAATATGGCCACATGTAAAAGCTATATTTCTTCAATTTGACCCAAGAGTCCGTTCATCGACATTTGAAATACATGTACCATATAAGGAATGCACACATTGCGATGCATGTGGGATTAGTTTTACATATTTAAGGATGATCACTCAGCACATTAAGATTGCGAGAATGCCAAAAATTCTCATCACAGTGATATGACCTGCTAGGCTACAACTGAAAACCTCATTAATTATCGCATTTCAAGTTGCAGAGAAATGAAGATGGCGTCTGACCTGATGCCACTAAAAGATGGCTGACAAAATGATGGCATTCCCGACTTGGATGAAATCAATTTTTGCTCTGGTGTTGCTTCTCAGGCCTGCATTGGTGTTACCCCAAATATTATTTTATCTGTTTAATTAAAAAAATCCTACCCTTTGGCCTTACTTTAGTCGAGCGCAATTTCGTTAAGCATATCCCTGACATACTTTACCGGGAGCCCCACAAGGTCGTGGGTGGCCAACGTCTTTCATCTCAATTGAGAAGATGAACTAGAAAGTATCAAATCCATTTGAATTAATTAAATAGCATACTGTAGCTTTTTTCGCGTTGGTATATTCTCTGACTGAAAGTCATTCGATATCGCCAGGTTTTTTCATAACTATACATGGAAGATAATGCTGTCAACTCCAAAATGTTACAAATCAAGATACATGGAGTTGCTGGTGAACTTGCAAAATGCACTTCAAGAAACTGCACAACGTAATTTGAAACATCTCAAGCCCGGAAGCAAAACAATATTTCCTTCTTGGTGAATGGTTGGGGGCGTTCAAATATGGTATCATCTTATGGGTAACGTGGGTTAGCCAAATGATGACACAATGATGGTGGACAAATGGTGATGTAATCATTGCAGTTCTATAAAACAACGGATTAATATTCATCATTTATCATTCAGTTTTGCAAAATAATCCACCTCCGGTGTATCTATTTTGAATAATGTGCATTAAATTGATCACTTATGCTCAAATTTTGATAAAAAAATTCTCAATTCGAGATTTTTTTAGGTTGATGAATATGTCATCAATAGAGGAGTGAGGGTGTGTGTAAATGATGATAAATTGTGACATAAGGGAAGGGAGTGTGTACAAAATAAGGAAATTGTGATGACATAATATGTGAATGTCACCTTGGTTAGTGCACTAGGTGGTTACAGTAAACTTGTGGAAGCAGCAAATTGTCAAGCTCACTCTGCAATTAACACTACTATTACTTCATTAAGAGAAAACAGTCAGTTCAACAGTCCATAAATTGCCAAAACAGCAACACAGTGGTATTTGACCTAGAATCAACGCCCATATCCAGAAGCATTAAAAAGTTAATTGGCGCTCGAGCTATTTGCTTTCATCCAATTTACCACCCACATCTTTAATGGCAAGTTGAAAAGTCTCAAAAACACCAAGAGCAGGTTGTTTTTGAGCGGCCAGACGATCGCTTTCATCAAGGGGATGATTCCATTAAAAATCTCAATAAAACACATTTGAAGAATGTAGGTTTATTACAAATGCTCGAAGCCATTAGCTGTGATTTATGGGACGGTTATCTTAATGTCTGCAGCCAAACACAAACGGAAGAAAAAAATTGAAATATTAAAGGAAGAGGAAAAAAGTTGCCAATATTTTAAAAGTTGACGGTGAGGGTCACTCGTCTATAATCGATAGCGAGGACAGTGAGGAGTTTCAGCGAAGAATTTGATGAAGATTTCGTGAGCCTTTTTAAACTTTCTCGGTTTTTAAAAAGTTATCAGTGTTTTGACCTCAGATTACAGGACCAGCCCTGAAAATCCCACAATTTCCCACGGGACTAAGATTTCTCCTAAGAACCAATCATTTTTTCTGGCTGAGCTAAGGGGGAGGAGGATGCAGACTAGTTGCCATATTACATGGCTTGAATTTTTATAAGTGGCATTATCATAGTCACCCATTTTTAAGTGACAAAAGGTGGATTCAACAATATGTTTAAAAAATTGTGAAAATTCCTACATGTAGAGGAACTGAGATAATGCTCTTTTAGGGAATCCATGATAAACTCTTGGCAATATCCATTAACATTCACTATGTTTACAAACAGCCTTTGAAATACCACAACATTAAGCTGCGTAAATCATGCATTTAATTTCATGTTAAAGTAAAAAATATTCAAGCTCACATTAGCGACTTGGTGTGAGGGAGACTTATTGAAGTAGTCTTAAAGCTTGCAATTTCTTAACTGAAGTTGACCACTACTAGACACTTGGTGCACAACAATTACAAATACAAGTAAGAACAGCAGGTTAAATGTTCGTTTTTTTTTATAAATAGGCCAAACAACAGCGAAAGTTTAAGTTATAACGTTTGTGATTTTTAAGAAACGTTAAATAATGCTCGTTGTGCTGCACTAAGTGTAAGTTGTCTAGTAGGGGCCAACTTTAGTTAGGAAAATACACGTCCATAACAAACTTTTATAAAAGCCAGAAAAATAAAACTATACTTTCGTTTCTTAAACTTTCGTCGTGTCGTGCTAAGTTCTCAAAAATTTCAAACTCCAGCATGGTTATTCTAAGTTCTAAATTAGGTCCTCAACGGAATATGTGCTCGAAAACTAAGTGCCATACTTCATTCACATTTAGCTTATTTTTGGTGCTGTTTTAAGAAGGTGCCTATTTGCACATTCAAAATAACACCAAAAATAAAGTCGAAGAAATTCAAAAAATGAGTTTGACTATGGCTATATTCGCCATCACCAGCTTTTTGTAAGGGGGAGCTCATATTTGGCAACTATTTTTAAACTCTTTAGTACGTGAACAAGATTTTAGCCTACTTAATTTTCATACCCAGGGGGTCATTTTTTGCGCGAATATCAAAACACTAAGCTTTATTCCAACCCCAATTATTAGCAGGGCCTGTCCCATGTTCAGAATGATCAAATGAATCTTGAAAGGTCAATGAATCTCTCTTTTAGTAATTTAACGCCATGTCAGACAAGGGGGTTAACGTCGAGTATTTCTTGTCTAAAACTGAGGCATTAAGAGCATCCCCGAAGAATTTTTATGGGATAAACGTTTTACGCAAGTTTTTGTTGACAGTAGCAAATGCTTAGGGGTCACATTGGGTCAGAGTGCAGGAGAGCTTATTCCGGGCATGCAGGAAACCACCAAATTCTCGTTTTCTTATTCGCTTTTAAAGGTCATAAATTTTTCTCGAAATAAATCCGGGATTTATACGAGGATCTCAGCGTGACATCAATCCTCCAGATTTTCCTAAGAAGTATGGTTTTAGCAGATAAATACACAAAGTTGCAGGAATTTTCGTCCACTTTTGCTAAACCAGTTTCGTTTTAACTACACCGTGCATACCATGAATATGCAC
>JAQFYZ010003718.1:0-12737 GCA_034695085.1 Cylindroiulus punctatus | reverse complement strand
ATAAATAATGAAGTTGTAAATTTGAAAAAAAAAAAAAAACAACACCTGAACCAGAAGCACCCTGGGTCCAAACATCAAATGCATGCTCCCAAATCTCTTGATGTAGAAGTCAAGAAACTCAAGCTATCAATTGGAGCAGCGAGCAATTCTGTGGAATAGATCAGTAATGAAGTTGTAAATTTGAAAAAAACCACATGAACCTGAAGTGCCCTGGGCCCAAATGTCAACTGCATGGTCCCCTAAACCTGATGTGACATGGGAGTAGGGTAGTTGACCGTATATTGATATATTGTTTGACCGGTTGGCCAAACATTCATACTCATCAGTTGAAGGGATTTGGTAAAATAATGACAGAGGGGGGTGGGTTGTGTCATGGCCCCCAAAACCAAAAGTGCCTGGGCCCAAACCTCAAATGCTATGGGCCCCCTAGACCTGATGTGACAAGGGAGTAGGGTAGTTGACCGTATATTGATCAGCTGAAGGGATTTGGTCAGATAATGACAGGGGTTAGTGTTATGGCCCCCAAAACTAAGTGTCCTGGGCCCAAACCTCAAATGCTATGGGCCCACTAAACATAGTGTAACATGGGAGGAGGGCGGTTGACCAAACATTAATATTCATCAGTTGAAGGGATTTGTGAAAATAATGACAGTAGAGTAGGGTACTGTCATGGCCCCCAAAAGCAGAAGTGCCCTGGGCCCAAACCTCATGGCCCTCGAAGGCCATGGGATGAGGGTGGATGAAGTAAACCAAGACAGGTATGAACAAGGCCAGCATGTTTTTTGCCATCACTGTGAGATCCTCAGAATCGAATATTCGATTTTTTGTCTTTTGGAATCCTGGGGGCATTTACCTGGCACGACCACAATGGCGCCAGCTGGGGGATTAGCATGGCTGTCACCTAAATGCAAGGTGCCCAGAAGTCTCCATGCCCCCTGGTGGTGCCTTATCTGATCCAGGGTCTGACCATCCAGGATATCATCAATAGTGACAATAGATCGTTTGGACATATTTTTTGACTTTTTTGAAGACTGTCTTCCTGCAATATTTAATCAGTTTGGCTTCAAGCAAGTTTGGCTTTTAGGGAAGATTTGTTCAAAACAGGAAGCCGAATTTAGTTTCTGGCCACTCAACGAAATTGGAACATCTTGTTTTTTCTTAATGCCTACGATGGCTTTCTGAAACTCGACATGTGCATACATGTATGTTGTCTGGTTTAGCTTCAAGCAGGTCTTGTTTGGTTTTATGGTACCAGGGCATAACAGTGAAAAAGTGAAAAATGCAATTTTCTGTGCCTACATGCATAAGTTCATCTAAGCTGTGCATGTAAACCTGTTCTACCTACATTTGCTGAAGTATACTCGATCTGGGAATCATCTAGTGACCAATCTGGCACATGGTCACTAAACTGGAGTCACTATTCTGGTAACCTGTAGTCGGTTTTGGGGCATCAGTACATAGTAGTACTATACTGACGAGTTGTACTGACATCAGTACTAGTGTGGTATCGCCAAGCAAATGGTATCACTGTTCTGGGGCAACTGACATCAGTACAGTTTAGCATTGCATGAAAGACTACGTGACTTCCTGTTTCCTGTTTGTAATTGGGGAAAAAGTAAATCCTGATAGGAGGCAAATCATGTAAACCCACAAGAAATTGACTTGGTGTAAGGCAGTCCAGTGGCGGATCCAGGGGAGCAAACAAATGAACTGGTTTTTGCAAAAATGTTGAAAAAAAATTGGAAAAATGAAACTGGTTTTTGCAAAGAATTTTCAAAAAATGCAAAAAAGTGAACCCGTTCTTGGAAAAATTTTGCAAAAAAAAAATGCAAAAAAAAGAACCGGTTTTTGCATAACTTTTGCAAACAAATGCAAAAAAAAAATGAGCTGGTTTTGCAAAATATCTTCAAAGTAATGGGGAAAAAAGGGACTGGTTTTTGCAAAAAAAAATGCAAAAAAGTGAACCCGTCCTTGGAAAACTTTTGCAAAAAAAATGCGAAAAAAGAACCGGTTTTTGCAAAGATTTTTCAAAAAAATGCCAAAAAAAGTGAACCCGTTCTTGGAAAATTTTTGAAAAAAAAATTCAAATAAGGAACCGGTTTTTGCATAATTTTGGCAAATAAATACATAAAAATGCACCAGTTTTTGAAAAAAAAATTTGGATATTCACTGCAGCCCCCAAAGGGACCGAGGCTGGATCCGCCCCTGAGGTTAGGTAGGTTTATGGTAAATGGTGATTTTTCCTGCTTTTTCCCACCAAGCTTGACAATTTTGCTAATCTTCAAAACAGTCAGACGAGTGCAGCATCTGTGAGGGACTTGATGAATCAGATTCCAAACTGGTTTGCATAACCTAAATTGAGTTCAACCCTGCATAAACGTTGCTCTTCCAGTCTTTCTTTACATCTTTCACAGATGATGGTGCATTGATTTTTCACCCACGCAGCAACTGACCTCGTGACATTTTGAGTTTGTCAACAAGCTTCTGTTGCAGGAAGAATCTAACCTCCATCCCCCCATGCTCTCCACCAGTTTTTATGACTCGTCCCCTAACATATGTTGTGCTTTTCCACTTGACCCTGGTGTCACCTTCACTCTCCAACGCCTTTTACCCCAAATAGGGACGAGTTTTTTTGTTTACCCTACGTGTTATGGCCCCACCATCCCCCTCCATGTTTACTGCATCTGACCCCTTTAACCTTGCGCCATTTTGGGACAGTTTTGATTTTTTGTTCAGAATTGCACTTGCTGCAAGGATAAACATGCCCTCGAGCTGTGGAAGGACCCTATGTCCTAGCAAACAACTGCACAAATTTGTTACGTGTGGCAAACATTGGGACATTGTGGCAACCATTGCACATGTACAATGTCAGAAACACTGACAGCCATTGCGCAATGTTAAAAACACTGACAATCATTGCACAGTGTTAAAAACACTTGACAACCATTGCACAGTGTTAAAAACACTGATACTCATTGCACAGTGTTAAAAACACTGACTGACAACCATTATGCAATGTTTAAAAACAATAGCAAACATTGTGCAAAATATTAATTTTTTCTTCTACATTTAATTCACTTTCTGCAAAGATAAACATGTCCTTAAGCTGTGGAAGGACCCAATGTCCTAGCAAACAACTGCACACATTTGTTACATGTGGCAAACATTGTGCAATGTCAAAAACACTGACAACCGTTGTTGCATGTGAAAAACATTGTTACACGTTAAAAAAACAATGACAACCGCTGTTACATGTTGAAAAACAATGACATCCGCTGTTACATGTTGAAAAACAATGACAACCGCTGTTACATGTTAAAAAACAATGACAACCGCTGTTACATGTTAAAAAACAATGACAACCGTTGTTTACATGTTAAAAAGCAATGACAACCGTTGTTTACATGTTAAAAAGCAATGACAACCATTGTTTACATGTTAAAAAGCAATGACAACCATTGTTTACATGTTAAAAAGCAATGACAACCATTGTTTACATGTTAAAAAACAATGACAACCATTGTTTACATGTTAAAAAACAATGACAACCGTTGTTAGATGTTAAAAAAAGTAATGACAACCATTGTTTACATGTTAAAAAACAATGACAACCGTTGTTTACATGTTAAAAAACAATGACAACCGTTGTTACATGTTGAAAAACAATGACAACCGTTGTTACATGTTGAAAAACAATGACAACCGTTGTTACATGTTGAAAAACAATGACAACCATTGTTACATATTAAGAAACAATGACAACCATTGTTATATGTTAAAAGCACTGACAACCCTTGTTATATGTGACAAACATTGTTATCAATTGGTCAAACTTGCAAAGGAACTAGCAGAAGACAAACATGTCCAGCAAATGTTTTTCTCAAATGTTGACACTGGGCCTCCATCAGGAAGCAAACAGCTAATGGGATCTGGCGAGCTTTGCACAACAATGACAACGTGTTACATATGTGTGCAAGAACGTTGCAGCTGTTTGCTGCCAGAGTTCCTTGACCTGGTAACGTGATACTGGCATGTTGGCTGCATGCAGCACCACTTCCCAGTCACTCGAGGCCTTGGCAACTGAGTGGTTGGGCAGTCAGCACACGTTCACCGGTTCTTGGTATGGTACCACCCCGGCAGATCCGTGGCCTTGTGTGCATGCCCACATCGGATGTGCCAGATTCGTTTCATGGCCAGCCGAGCACGTGGCGAGCACATGGCACAAGGTTTTGTGGACAATGGACATGGTGCTGGTCTGCCAGAATGCTGAAAACCAAGTGGCCTGATGCTGGCTGGACGCTGGACAGACGGCCTTGGACTGCAAGACAATTGTCTTGCAGCCCAGGACGTCATGGAAAATGCATATGAAATTGGAAGTCGTGGAATGGTCATGAAATAAGTTTCATAAGTTCAGGTCAAATTGGAAGTAATGTCATGGAATGAAATGCAGAGCTCATTGGAAGTCGTGCAGAATTCTGAAATTGAATTCAGGTCACAGTGGAGGATTCATGAAATGAAATTCAGGACTGATTGCAATGGAATTCATGGAAGTCATGAAATGAAATTCAGGACTGATTGCAATGGAATTCATGGTTTGGAATGGTCATGGAATAAGTTTAATAAGTTCAGATCAAATTGGAAGTAAAGTCATGGAATGAAATGCAGAGCTCATTGGAAGTCGTGGAAGAGTCATGAAATTAAATTCAGGTCACAGTGGAAGTCATGGAGGATTCATGAAATGAAATTCATGGAAGTCATGAAATGAAATTCATGGAAGTCATGAAATGAAATTCAGGACTGATTGCAATGGAATTCATGGAAGTCATGAAATTAAATTCAGGACTGATTGCAATGGAATTCATGGAAATCATGAGGTCACAGTGTGAGTTCTGGTCAAATTGGGAGTAATGTCATGGAATGGAATTGAGGTCACATTGCAAGTCATGACAGCTATGAAATGCAATTCACTTGGAAAGTCATGGAAATGTCATGAGATGAAATTCGTGGCCGATTGGAATTCATGGAAGTCACGAAATTGGATCCAGGCTACATTGAAAGTCGTGGAATTGTCATGAAATGAAATGCAGGCCACAGTGGAAGTCATGGTAAAAGTCACGAAATTGAATTCAGGTTACAATGAAAGTCGTGGAAAAGTCGCCAAATGAAACTCGGATTGGACGTCATGGTACTAACATTATAGAGTCATGGGATTTTTGCCTTGTTCATTTTTTGGACATTTTTATGACAGTGAAATTCCTTCCTGTACCAAAAGTTGCCCAATCCTGTCCATTGATGTCTTCAAGTATGTCATCAAAGAATACATGATGTCATCATTTTCAGCCAATGACGCACACCTGTTTCATTATGGAAAAAATTGAAGGGCAATGAAACAACAAGAGAATTCAATTTGGGGACCCTGAGGGTGTAATTTCAGATGTTTAGGCCCTACCTACTGCCTTCTTATAGAGATGACCTACTATTCCAAGAGACCTTTGGCTATGTCCTTCTTATCATAAATTTTGTTTTAGTTTCCAATATGCATTATTGGTGATGCAGGCCTACATCTCTCTGTTAGTAACTTTAAACTTATGTTAAATTTGGGGACATTCCAAAGCAGGCATTGCTGAATGAATTAAGGAAGTGGCAGTGTGCCCAAGGACGCTTGCACTTGGGGAGTTGGGTTTTTCATGCACTATGGTCAATGACTTTGGGGCGGTTTTCAAGTGTTGCCAAAATTGGCTTGTGCATCATCGCTGCCAACAAGTGGTGTGAAGAGTGGTTTTTGGGCGAATGAACAACCCGTTAAGTGTCTGTCAAGTGGTTGGCACCTCTCACTGATCTCGTTTTCTTGTCTTTTATCTTTGCAGGAGAAGCTCTGCCGTACTCTGCTCACACTCGAGTGCTGCGCTGCGTTGGGGAGTCCCTGCTCAACTGCCGGGAGTTTGACAAGGAGGACCTCACCCAGAGGTAACTATCGGCTTCTGCGATAACATCCAATAAAATCGCCCGATCATCTATATCCCTTACAATATCTCTTGAATGATGTCTACATTGGCCTGGCGTATTGTTGCGCGAGGCATTTTTACATTGTGTGAAGTACATGTACTTGTCGGTGGAAGTCCTTGATGTCCCAAGTCTGTAGAGAAGTTTGCGATTCACTGCATGTTGACTTAATGCACCACCTGACTTTAGAGACTTTAGACTTCAATGGCAACTGAAGACTGAATCTTTGATGTCCCACTGAAATATTGGGTGTACCATCGAATTCCCACTGACTCCTTGGTGGTATGGTTGAAGTCTCGCTGAATCCTTGGAAAGTTCCCCTGAATCCTTGAAGGTAGCATTGAAGTCCCGGCGAGCCCTCGGAAGTAATTTTGAAGTCCCACCGGATCCTTGAAAGTACTGTTGGAAGTCCCCCCTAGTCCTTGGAGGTGCCGTTGAAGTCCCACCGAATCCTTGGAGGTATCGTTGGATTTCCACTGAACCTTAGAAGTTCCATTGAAGTCCCACTGAATCCTTGGAGGCACCGTTGAAGTCCCGACGAATCGTCGGCAAGTACCATTGAAGTACTGCTGAATCATTGGAGGCACGTTGATGTCCCAATGAGTCCTTGGAAGTACCATTGTAAGTCCTCTTGAGGTCTTGGAGGTGCCGTTGAAGTTCCATTGAAGTCCCGCTGAATCCTTTGGAGGCACGTTGATGTCCCAATGAGTCCTTGGAAGTACCATTGTAAGTCCTCTTGAGGGCTTGGAGGCACTGTTGAAGTCCCAGCGAATCATTGAAAAGTACTATTAAAGTCCTGCTGAATCCTTGGAAAGTACCATTGAAGTCCTGCTGAATCCTTGGGAAGTACCATTGAAGTCCCAATGAGTCCTTGGAAGTACCATTGTAAGTCCTGCTGAATCCTTGGAAAGTACCATTGAAGTCCTGCTGAATCCTTGGGAAGTCCCAATGAGTCCTTGGAAGTCCCAATGAATCCTTGGAAGTACCATTGTAAGTCCTCTTGAGGTCTTGGAGGTGTCGTTGAAGTTCCACTGAATCATTGGAGGTACTGTTGAAGTCTCACTGTGACCATTGAAGTTTGTTTTCCACCGCAAGTATGTCCAAGTGCAGCGTCCTTCACAGACTTAACTTCAGAGACAGTTTGACTTCAAGGATATATTGTTGTCTTTGAAATCTACAAGTAATTGCTTTCTGTTGATGTTCCATTGAGGTTCTTGAAGTCTCGTTGCCATACCTTCCGGTGATGTCAGGAAGCCCTCATATTCTATGCTGTGTGGACCACTCCACACAACCTTGGCCTTCAACAAGCAAGGTTATCAAAACGTGCAGGTCACATGTGCACTTGCTGTCCTGAGGTGCATGGACTATCTACGGATCACGTGCAAGTGTTTGGCTACGAAGACCCCGAGATAGATGGCGGGTGCAGTTTCGATGGGACCTTTGAGCCTCTCAAGACATTGCTTCAATAACTGTCATCGACAACGTAAACACAGTGGTTGATACTGCAATGTGGCAGTTGGAAAATACACAGTTTGGGTCAAAGTGTTGCATGCAAGGTGTTGCCGCATCAACCAGAACGGTTAGCGGACCTCGGTGGGCCCCAAGATAGCCGAGGAATTGGCACCGACCTTGTCCTTCAAAAAATCGTCCATTCATCGGCATTTCAATTTTGGGGTACCATCAAGGTAACACTGCACGGTTGGCCAGTTTCCCATGCAACGCAGCTGTCCAAAATTGGAAATGTAGTTTACGGCTTTGGGAATGTTCAGATATGACAGTCTTGAGGGACCAACCAATGACATGATTTTTGAACATATTTGGATTGAAATCAACCAAAAAAATTGCAAAATTATTCACGGTGGGCGTAATTGAACTCTGGAAATCTTAGAAAATAAAATGTGGATGTTGGATGTTTGAATAATGTAAAACTTGCAGTATTGGCGATGACTTCGTAGAAAAATTGACCTCGGTATACCGGCAGTATACCAGAAGTTCATTATTTCTGTTGGTTTTTCTAACATTTCGATTTTGCCGCTGCCTAATTGTTAATATTTCCAAGAATTCAGGACTAATTAACAAATATTTTTAGCGAATCTGTTGAAATGTCATTATTTTTGGTTGTTTCTCAAAAATTTCGCCAACAATCACTCGCTTGGTCTGTCAGTTAATTATTGGCAACATCACTAAAATTTTCAACAACGCAGTTGCAAATTGCAAAATTATTCATGGTGGGCATGATTGAACTCTGGAAATCTTAGAAAATAAAATGTGGATGTTGGATGTTTGAATAATGTAAAACTTGCAGTATTGGCGATGACTTCGTAGAAAAATTGACCTCGGTATACCGGCAGTATACTAGAAGTTCATTATTTCTGTTGGTTTTTCAAACATTTCGGTTTTGCCGATGCCTAATTGTTAATATTTCCAATAATTCAGGACTAATTAGCAAATCTTTTGAAATTTCATTATTTTTTAATTGTTTTTCAAAAATTTCGCCAGCAGTCACCCGCTTGGTCTGTTATCTGTCAGTTAATTATTGCCAACATCAGTAAAATTGTAAACAATTCAGGGCTGATTTACCAAAAACATTTTTAGCATTTTTGGCACGTCCATTATTTTTGGTTTTTCATAAATTTCACCAAATTCACTCGCTTAGTTAACTGTCAGTTAATTATTGCCAACATTCAGAACAATTTTGTTATGGAAAGGTGTCATACTGGTGTCATCAGCTAGGATCTTGTTTATCGAAAACTTTCGCAAAAACCTATATTTTCGCGGGAAAATGTTGGCCAAAACCCATCATTTCAAATCTAGGGTTTAAAAAAGCTCTCGCCGTTTTTCTAACGAATTATTAATTTAACATAAAACAATCCATCATATGTGCTTTATTTTTTTTTTTATTGAAATTTTTAAAATCTATTAGTTTCACATTTCTCATAGAATTTAGTTTTATAAAATCAGGGTTCATACGCACCTGGAAAGTCAGGGAGAGTCAGGGAAAACGACGTTTTTTGCTGTAAAATCAGGGAAAATAAGTTTTTTCAACAAAATAAAATTGAAAAATAAATTCCATTCCAAAATATACCAAAAAAAATTATTTTTAAAATGTTTATTAATTATTTTGAGATTTCTGCTGACCATTTCCAAAAGTTGACATTAATAAACATTCTAAAAAGTATCTACACGGTTTATAAGTCAGGGATAGTCAGGGAAATGATTTTGTAAATTTGAGTATGAACCCTGAAAATGGGGTTGTTGGTAAAAATGCTTTAAATTGTCAATCCTTAGGTGTTCGCAAATGTCTCTTCCAAATTTTGATATTTTACATCTTCGCAGATATCATTGTTGGATCTTCAGGTATTTTCTCCAAGTTACCTTCCTTAGCAACCAGGATCATGAGATAATCCCCTGGCTTGGCGGCCATCTTGGATCGCTCAGGTGTTGGCCACGTGCTCGCGTGTGCACAACTGGGTCGCTGAGCTGATAACGGGCCAGATGTGAACGTAAACATGTTGTTGACTTCACATGGATTATGTAAATATGGAAGCAGCCCAGGGCTGGGAGAGCAACAATGCACTCGAGGTGACCCAAATTTGGGCACCCAACATGTGAAGGTGGGTCGCGACCGATAAACGCACGCCGCAGACTGCACGTAGCCACTGCCATCCCATTTGGGACGTGGCCGTGAAAGGGAATGTTCCAAAAAAACAGGAAAAAAAACTCCAAAACAACCAAAAAAACATGGCACCATTGCTGTTGGTTATGAAAAAAAATACGAAAAAAGCCAAAAACAACAAAATAACATGGCAACGTTGCTGTTGGATAATAGGTCAAGGGCCTTGAGTCTGTATTGGGCCCTTCGGGTGCTAATAAAGAAAGCTAAAACATTCTAAAGGAATAGGATCAAAGAAAAGCATTCGACCTAAGAAGTTCTTCTTTATGCCCGGAGATGGCGCTACACAGCCGCGCGCTCGCAGCGCCTTCTGCCGGGAGTGAAATGAAACCTGCAGTGCATGGTCAAGGGCTTTGACCAAATCTGGCACCCCCTTTGGGTGCTAGAAAACTTACAACAATCTGAATTGCAGTGAAAAAAATCCACTGATTTTGCATTGGTTTTGACTCTTACCCAGAGATGGCGCTACATCCAAGCGCGTGCAGCGCCTTCTGCCGGGAGGGAAATGAAACCTGCAGTGCATGGTCAAGGGCTTTGACCAAATCTGGTAGGCCCTTTGGGTGCTAGAAAACTTACGACAATCTGAATTGCACTGAAAAAAATTACTGATTTTGCATTGGTTTTGACTCTTACCCAGAGATAGCGCTACATCAAAGCGCTTGAAGTGCCTTCTGCCGGGAATGAAATGAAACCTGCAGTGCATGGTCAAGGGCTTTGACGAAATCTGGTAGGCCCTTTGGGTGCTAGAAAACTTACGACAATCTGAATTGCACTGAAAAAAAAACTACTGATTTTGCATTGGTTTTGACTCATACCCAGAGATGGCGCTACATCAAAGCACTTGAAGTGCCTTCTGCCGGGAATGAAATGAAACCTGCAGTGCATGGTCAAGGGTTTTTACCAAATCTGGCAGGCCCTTTGGGTGCTAGAAAACTTACAACAATCTGAATTGCACTGAAAAAAATCCATTGATTCTGCATTGGTTTTGACTCATACCCAGAGATGGCGCTACATCCAAGCGCTTTTGCAGTGTCTTCTGCCGGGTGTGAAATGAAATCTGCAGTGCATGGTCAAGGGCCTTGACCAAATCTGGTAGGTCCTTTGGGGGCTAGGAAAACTTACATCAATCTGAATGGCACTGAAAAAAATCCACTGATTTTGCATTGGTTTTTGTTTCTGTGCAGAGATGGCGCTACGTATCCGAGCGTGCGCAGCACCGTCTGTCGGGAGTGAAATGATACCCACAATGGTCAAGGGCATTGGCAATCTCTGAAATGGGCAATTTTGGTGATAAGAAATCAAAATCCTATTGGCATTCACACAAATACCAAGAAATGCACTGCTTTTGCATTCGTTTTAGTTTCTGCCCAGCGATGGCGCTGCATATTTGAGCGCTCGCAGTGTCTACTGTCGGGAGTGAAATTAAACCTGCAATGATCAAGGGCATTGATAACCTCTGTAATGGCCATTTTGGTGCTATGCAAGCAAAATATTGCATTCACATAAATACAAAATAATTACTTATGTTGCAGTGGTTTTGGTTTCTGCCCTGAGATGGCGCTGCATCCGAGCACGCACAGCGCCATCCAAGGGTAGTGAAGTGAAACCTGGAAATTGTGAAGGATGCACATTTTAGTGATTACCTGACTAGGGCTTTACATTAAATTTTCCAAAAGCCTTCCCTGTTATGAAGTAAAGTGCAAACTTGTTAATGATGGCTATTTTTATTTTATTTTCAGGCTCGTTCATGAAAACACAGTCAACAAGAGGTTCCCCGCCATGAGGGGCGTTGGCAGCCTCGAGCAGGGGGGCATTGCATCCTTCGGCAACCTGTCACCCAAGGAACAGTACCAGGCCGATGTTGTGGCCCTTCGCACTACTCCCTTTGCCATGTTCTACTTTGTGGATGTCGGAAAAGTCGTGGAGGTGAGCATGCCATGATCTCGCATGAACAGCGAATAGGGAAATAGCGGTCCTAGAAAAATCAAAGTTGTTGGAATTCGATTTTGGTAAAGACTGGACGAATTTAAATTTCGAGAAAACCTGGACCGCAAAAGAATTTGGTGAAGTATTTTTATTTTAAAAGTCTGGATGGAATTAGAATTTGTTAGAAATTGAACAACATCAGAATTTGCCGACCACAGTCATACGCCAGACATAGTGGCTGGGTGATATCACAATTTTCAGAAAAATGGGACTATTAGAATTTCCAGAAAATCTGTACGACATCAGAATTTTTGGAGCAAAAGCAAAACCTGACTAAAAAAATACCCAATAATGGGATAAAAACTGGAGCATGACATAACGTATATCTGAAAAAGCTTTGCTACGCGGCATTGTCGCAACCCGTTGGCACGCCAGTGCGGAAATGCACAAACAACAGCGAAGTAATTCCCGCACGGGTCAAGGTGCGCAAGGCTCGAATCTGCCCGGTCGACACCGTTGTTGGCATTTGCTTGCTCAGCGCCGGTAAACCCTCGGGAGATTGTCAATAAGGATTTTAACAACTACGAGTGTCAACATGCCTTTTGGCACTACCGCGCCGTTCTATTTCTGGCGCATGAGAGGCTCTCGTTTATCGCGCGTAGCAAGATGTTACCGTGTTTGATCCCGATTAACCGATATGGCAGCGCTGTTTAGCACTTCCCACTATCAGCCCACTCTTGTTTGCTTACGACTCAAAGAGTTGTCATGTGACTGCTTCCAGGCGCAAATTGCGACTCGTATTAATTGTGAAACACCGATTTTTGCAGGCGGCCAAGGAGAGCGTCAACGTGTGGTACCACCCCGGGGACGGGGACATGAGCGCCATCTTGTACTGCCTGGCCACCCACGCGGCGCTGCAGTTCGACCCTATCCGGCCCCTCAACGTGGAACTGTTCCTCGACCGGCTCATGTCCACCATGGCCGAAGTGGAGGCTGGGGCCGAAAGGACCCAGAGGTGAGCTTCTAACACATTCGGCACATCGCTGTAGCACTGCCTCCAATTCAATTCAATTCAACTCAGTACCCTACAGTCAGCAAATAAATGCCAGGTGGTAGGGGGGTCGTACCCATTTTC
>JAQFYZ010003717.1:0-12741 GCA_034695085.1 Cylindroiulus punctatus | reverse complement strand
TAAGGGACATATTGTTGAGACCTCCTTTTTTAATAAAGTATTTTGTTTAACCTTCTAGCATATTCTTCTGTTTTTTTTTATCTAAAGCATGGTGTTTAAAAAAGTTTTTTTTATATTTCAACTTCCATTTTCAGTCATTTTCCGTAACCACATACCATTTAACAATTTGCCTACTAGCGTCTCACTTTGAACCAGTTTTTTGCACAAAAGCAGGTGAAAAATACAAATTTTCATCGCGGTCACCTCGGGGAGACAAGCATTTCTCCAGAGCATCGATTTGTTGGAACAGGATTATCTTTCAGAGCTTTGGTCATTGCAGGCATTTGCTCCGAGGGTCAAATCGGTCAGCGGCAAAGCGGGCAAATCTCCGGCAAGTTGCGAGCGGGGTCGGCCGACCCTCGCGAAAGGAGATTATAGAGCATAGCCTATTCCCGGCCTCGATATATCACAAATACATATCTCGGAATTGCTGCTGCTGCCTATTCCCGATGGCACTCAAGAAATGCATTCATCCTCATCCACCGCCCACCTGTGTGTATCTCCGCCTTGCCTTGCTTTCAGGGAATTAGAATTCTCGACGAGCGTCGGATACCTCCAGGTATTGATTTTTGGCCCCGGAGAGCTTTAATTGCA
This sequence comes from Cylindroiulus punctatus, assembly GCA_034695085.1. Taxonomy (NCBI): domain Eukaryota; kingdom Metazoa; phylum Arthropoda; class Diplopoda; order Julida; family Julidae; genus Cylindroiulus; species Cylindroiulus punctatus. The sequence continues at coordinate 12,108 of JAQFYZ010003717.1, read as the reverse complement.
TTTCTCGGTGTTTGCAACCCGAGTTGTGCCGCTGGACAACCCGCTGACCCCGGCAGTCGGGGTGAGATCAGACTGGAGCGTGGGTGCGATGCAATGTGGTGTTGGACTGTCCGAGACAACTTGAATAATTGATGGAGGATGATGGGCTTTGGCTCTGGATGATGTCCAGTCAGATGTTAGCCACCCTTAATCATGCCAGATATGCTCAATTTGACTGCTGGGGGTCCGACGCTGCGCCAAACTGCAGACGATATCGAGGATTATTAGTTTATCAGCAACTGCAAGTTTTCTCTTCTGCATTGAAAGTTTCCAGCCCGTTGGTTTGAAAAAGCAAAAAATATGCCGCAGCGCATATGCTCCGCTCCAATGTTGGTTCGGTACGCTCCAACACATTTTTGGTTCGGTTAATAGAAATACAAAATTAACCTGTTTAAACTAACCTTTTGGTATATGCCCTAGACCAACATAGGCACTATGAGAAAGTGGGCTTTTCCTAACAGCCCGTAGGCTGGCAGCGATTGCCCAGGGGATGGGCAGCTAAATAAAAAATAGAATTTTTGTAAAGAGCACTGTTAGCATTAGGCAATGGTATATATGAGAAAGCAAGCTTCTCTTTAACGGCCCTTAGTCTGGCAGTTACTGCCTGGTGGATGGGCAGCTAAATAAATTACATCTTCTAGTTGGCTTTGGGTGATTCCAAACTTTTGCAACTGTCGACCGCACCACCGGAGAAACAACAGTGTCGGTAGTCTTGCTCCGGTGTCTCTTTGTTTTCGGTAGGCAAAAATGAAAATAACTCGATGTTGTTTTTGAAGTTGATAGGATTAGCAGCGAGCTGCTGGAAGACGACGTGATAAGAATAGCCGATGGCCGGGACGTGCTTCGTATTCTCTAGTTAATAACACGCTCGGGTTTGATTTTTCCAGGTAATTGGATGCTCGTTTACGGAGGCCCATTACCCTTTGAGCGCCACTCGCCTATTTAATAATTGCATTAGTCAAATGGACGCTCGCTCTCTTCGGCTCTTGTTGGCCCTTGCTCCACGGCGGTCGTGCAAGAGTAATCGAGGGGAAATTTTGCTTAATTACTGCGGTGTCCAATGGGGAGCTGGCAACTGCATGGGCTTGCAGCGATGGTGACAGCTGCTCCAGGTTGGGCTGGTTGGGCCAAACTATGAAAATGTGATAGCCTACAGGTGCGATCATGTTCATGTTCGATGGTCGCGCGGTCCACCCAGTGAGCCGGTAAAATTTCTGATGAAAATTCCCCAAAGTGTTGTTTCTCCTCCGTGGAAATCGTGCGGTTTTCTCACTGAGGATCAACCAAAAGGTGAAGCTCGAAGGGTAGCCCAAAATGGACGATATGAGGTTTACTAAAAACTTTTGTTTTAGTGCCACGCGTGCCGTGTCTGCGCAATGTGGTGGTGTGCTTTGACAAAAGGCCGGCTCCAAATTGCTCAATTTCTTAGGTTTTTTATTTTGGTACATTTTGAGCAGGGACGGTATGATAGCCGACTTCTAATGGCTAGGATGAAGCTAACAGTGATTTCCCAGGTGTAGGGGGCAGCTGGTACTATGGCATAGTCCCTGCTCCAAATGTGCTCAACTTTTTAAACTGTCTTGTTTAGGCACATTAGCGGACTTCTAATGTCTCGAAGGCTGGCAGTGAATGTCTGGCGGTTAGGGGCAGCAGAACATTAATTCTTTGGTTGACTCAGGTTATGTGTAACTTTTTAATCATGCATTTCTCGTTCTTCACTCTTACTGAATGAAGCGAGTTTCCATTTACTAATTTCCATTCCCATTTACTTCTGTTTTGTGGCAATCAAGTCCTGTAGCCGCAACTCAATACTTGGTAACCTACTGTCTGCAAGGATCTGCCAGATGGTGCCAAATTCGGCAGTTACCACTGTATTAGGGTGGACACCGCCATCATCATTGTTAAATTGGATTTATTATAGAAGAAGACTATCCCTTGAAAAAGTATTCCAATGTCTAATTGATGGCATGCAAGAAAAAAACAAGACCACTAAGCCGAGCAGGTGGCTAAATGGTCATAACACCTTCCTCGCATTCGGTTTCCCACAATGCCCTATTCATGTTATTCCCTTGTGTTTGTGAGTGATCTTTAAGGTTTGCATGTACATCATTCTCCAGTTTTCTCAGAAAGTTGGTAGTATCAAATTGGAGTACAAGGGATGATTTAATGTGTATCCCGTTCAACATACTTTTGTGGGATTATGAATAGCAGTAGCGAAATGATAACAACACAACTTTTGGAAATGCTGTTGTGCAGTCTTATTAAGCCGCAGAGTTGAAATTCTGATACGGTTTGACTACTTTATCAAAGCATAGCCAGTGCGAATCTGCTTTATTGATCCAAATATGCAAACAAAGCACGCCAACTGGAATAAGCAAACCGCATTTCTAGTGGCAATTTCTGCTGCCATCCAGTTCCGAAGGCTCGAAGTAATCGCTTTTGCGGATTTGTTGGCACTCAGTGACGGATAACGTCTCACTGAAATATTCATGGCGCTTCTGTTTATCCTTCCAGATCCAAGGCAACGTGGAGTTCGTCCCCGCTGACTTGATTGTTGAGCGACGCCAGGAAGACGTCAAGGTGGAGCTGAAGCAGCGCCGGGGCGCCTTCGTCAGCCTCGCCGCAGCCGTGGTGCTCGTGGGGGTGGCCATCGTGGGCACCGCACTCAGGAGACCCGTTGTCATGGAGAGGCTGCTCACTTGGAAGACGATGTGAAATCTCAGGTAACCGTTCCGCCCGTAAGTACGTGGATGAGACCGTGTCTCTTGACGACCGGCCACGGTGGATCTGACGTTTTTTTGTAAATTTGCGATGATATCTTGGTGGAAGACAGGGCCCTTTGCGAGGCGGTTTTGGCATTCTGGGGGAGATGACCCAAATGCCCGAGCCATCTTCCAGGTGATAGAACCATTCCCCGAACGCCGTACCCCGATAGTGCAGTTGTACGTGTCATCCCGGTACTCTATTTTCATACCTTAAGATGTTATTAAATGTCGAAAGTGAAAACTGGCTGTTTGATTTGATCAACCGGATGGCAGTTGGACCTCTGGTCCTCCAAACCAACATGCTGATGGTGCTGCACTACAATTCTTTCATAGAAAATGGGAGACCTTGCGATCAAGACATGATGCTCAAAGCATAGTTCTCTTTGGAAAATTTACCTTATCAAGTACTTGTAAGTTGGAGGAGGGAATTGTCAAACGCCACCAGCGAGGCGGTAGGAACTGTCATTCCAATCCCCTTATAGAACTCCGAGCACATTCAGATCCGTACTATTGGTCTTTTTTCTTGCATGCCATTCGACGTTGGAATACTCTTTCAAAGGATAGCCTTGAGCTGCACGAAATTCAATTTTACAATGAGGTGACAATTACCAAATAATATTGGGCGGATGGATTACACCCCCCCTCCTACCACATGGCATATGAAATGCTGTTAGTAGGGTACTGAGTTGAATTGAATGGAAATTATTATCAATGAGACATCTGTCTTTGGCCATCCATCTTGAACAAAAGTGATAACTTGTGGCAGTGTTGTATCCTTATCCATCCAGGATTTCAATACTACTATATTTGAGAATGGTGCAACAGGCATGTTTTCATTGGGAGATTGGGCCTGCAGGATAACGGTGTTGCATGGTGGGTCTTCATGCATGCCCTCCATAGGCCACGGGCCTACATTTTGGGTATATTTCCAGGGCCTAAATATATTTATTGGGGTAGACGTTTGAAGATCAGGAAGCCCTAAGAAGAGCTTTGGAGCAAAGCTGTACAGCACCCTTTAGCCTTGCTGAATTCTATATGTTATATCATCAACTTGTCAATGTCAGTCTGCTATATGTGTTACACGTAGTACCCGGTAGATTTTCTCTTTGAAGGCACATCTTAAAGGCTGCTCGGTAGAGCATGTTTCTAAAGTTTATGTCAACTTATTAACTGCTAACATCAACCTTAACTGGCTGCGGCTTAACTAACTCTCCGTAATCGGTTGCGGACGCTGACATGGCTGGCTGCCGGACATTGTCCGCTCTGGAATTTCACGGCAATTGATGTTATCTCCTCTGCCACCTCCTTTGTATCTCACAATTTACTTTCATGGCACGCCCGGCCCTGACTAAAGGCCAGAACCCCGGCCATTGTTATGGCAGAGCTGCTTTCAGACGGTAGCAGTGTTTATGTGAGCCGTTTGATTAACTGCAGCTAACACATCCAGACCCTTAAGGAGTGGCTTTAATGCGGAAAATGGTGGACAGTGATGTATGGGAAGGATCCCGAGATGAGCCGAGCGTATGTAGTGGCGAGGATACAGATTCTCCGAGGCACGATCAGTTAGGGATTTACTAAATCGTGGATGTTTATAAAATTGATCACCAAATTTCCCCTGAAATAATTTGGTTTAAAATTGGGAGTTTGGATTAGATGTGTTGCAGGTTGTCTGCATTCTTCAGGATCAATGGACATCAATTCTTCTACATGTTGGTTGTTGTCTGCACTGCTGCATGGGATCCTTCACTTCTGTACTCACCAATGCAGCAGTGAATTTGAAATTAGGAAAAAAATTATGTAAGAAAATATTATGATCAAATATTTTCATGCTGAGGCATCTGAAGGATGCGGCTGTTTGTTTATGGCCGCCTGGAGCGGATCATGAAGCAAATATGTGCAGTGATGAATATTTCCAAATACAGGCACGTTGCAACAAATGAAAATGTCTGGAAAATAATGTTTCACCACAAGGCAAATGATTAATTACGCCCACAACTGCTGTTTTTCAAATTTTATATTTTCATTATTCGAAGTTTACTTTTTTTATAAAGGGGATCGTTTCAGTTTTAAATGATGGCTGAACGGAAGCTGGTATGATACATCATTGAAAACGTTACCATCAAGATTAGAAGGGCAGAGAAACGATAAAGGGGACGTTTAAGTATTATGCCATCACAATCTCGTGGTTTTCAAACCATCCCCACTGTCACTATCAAGTTCAAATAATAGCGGTTATTAACAAAAAAAATTTGATCAAAGTTTGGGCAAATATGATGCTTTTTACTCACACAAAATTGTTTCTACAGAAATGGGTGCGCAAGTCGAGGTTTTTAATCTATTTTTTTATAAATGAAGAATACTACTACCAACCTGAAAAAGCTAAAAGTTTAACACGTAGAACTTCAGCTCAGGGAATTTAAATTGGAAAGTTAAATTTTTTAATATAAACATGTTATTTTTGTGTTTATTCATTGTAATCTGAAAACGGAATATTACCACATCCTTTCGCATTCCCCCTCTCACCTTCCTCCCCATGATGATGACATACATGTAATAGTTGAACATCTACAAAGCAATCTCAAATAATAGAAAACATGATAAGGAGACGCTAATTTGGGCTCAATTTTAGCCCATATTTAGTCACGTTTCCGACAAAAACTATACGAACTAATTGAAACGATGTGTTCATATTATGATATAGTGGATCTGAATTTGGCCACTTAGCAAATTCAGATCAACTATATCACACTAATCATACTTCTGTAAAATTACTAAGCCCCATTACTTTGCGAGGGAATCTTGCACTGCACAGATTGCTGTTGATTTCAGGCCCAGCTGTCACTGGCGCACAAAAGGGACGATAAGATGAAGTGTCGCCATTTTGCCAATCTGTTACACGGTGGGGTTTATTAGTAGCCTATTAATGGAAGTGTTAAGAAAATGTTTTGACGTTCAACCGGGTTGTTGCCGTTAGACCTTTTTTCTTATTGATCGATAAGGCGGACAAACCACGGATAGTCGCATTTGCTGTACACTGAAGAAAGGGGAATTCCCTCGGTGCCGCCTAGCACTATTTTGCTCGCTTTTTGTGTACTATTTAACACCTCTCTAAACATCAATCACTTTACAAAGCCTCTCTTTGTACCTGCAACATTTGTTAAACAAAGTTGCGAAGATGGGATTTATTCTCCAAAGTTTGACTTATTTTTGACACTCAAATTTTTCTCCAAGATAGTGTTCTTGGATTATGCAGTGGTTACTGAAAATTAATTGAGGTAGTGAGGTATAGATTTCCCACAGCCTGGACAAATCTGGAAAGTCAGGGAGTTTGTGTAGTCGTGGGAAGGGCAGGGAATTTGGGTAGGCATAGGAAGGTTAAGAGAATTTTCTCTTCCTGGTCATGGGATTACTCTAGTTAAGCATGCAAGAGTTTTGAATTCTAACTACTCATTCTATGGGAGTATGAATACCAAAACTGGTGTCTCCAGTTTGTTTTAATGTTTGTAGAGCAGAGTTCGACTAGTTTTCCAAGTCTTTAATTATTTGAGGGAGATTCCTATCATGTTGTGACTGGAATCGATTTGAACGGTTTTCTAAACCACTTCAGATATACAATACAGTGTATTACAATTAACTTACATGTATAAGCTTAATTTCCCCCCAAACATGTTATCGGGAACAAAAATTTTGCATACACAGAGGATAACCCTAAGTAAGGAGGCGAAACCCCGAGTTATTGTTTACAGGATTCAAGTCATTTTTCTTGCATCAACGAAAACTTTCATTTGTGTGTAAAATGTCTAGAATTATATAACCTGGAACTACAATTGTTTGTGGAGCAAGTGCATCGTTGGAAAATTTTCCTGTTGTAATTTTGCTCATTGTCCATCCTGAAAACTAACTGTGCATCGCCATCTTCATTTGGGGTTGTTCCCTGTTTTTGCATACTTTCTGTTATTTTTGAGAGGTTTTGGGAAATTGTTTTTTCACAGTGTATCTGCTAAACATAGTAACCGTTCTGAAATTTTTCTTCTTTCAACCTTTGAATTGATCACACATAGTCATTACAAATGAATTGAAACTCGCAAAAATATCAGCACCCTGTCGTAGGGCAATGTTTCTCATTGCTGGTAAATCTTTCTGGAAATTTCCAATTACTGCATTTCCATTTCGCTTCATTTCCGCTGGCATACACTCGTTCATTTTCACCTTTTTTCCTTCCTTAATGGTAATCTAAGTGACACGCCGTTTGGCAGCGCTTGATTTCCGCCATGTTTAATCGTCGATAATTTCCATTCCAGCCCTGGATATTATTTGATTTTATTCGCTTTTTTATGGGCCTCGGTGTGCCTTGCTTTCGTTATTTATCGTCTGAGGTGCCGTTTTTTGCCAGAGCCAAATCAGTCATTCTTTCGACGCTGATGGACTACATGGGCCTGTGAAAGAATTGCTTCCAACAAAGGATAAACGAGGCGCTAAGCCAGCAAACCCCACCTTAATGCGATGCTGGAATACACCACCAAACCCACTAATCGAAAAATCATAGGCGTCCCAAATTCCGATTAAATTAACGTACGTGCAACGATGCGCTAGTCGTAAACAGATTTTAGGAAGCCAAATGATGTACAATGAAGGTGCTTCCATGCCAAAACGCCTTCTTTTGCTTTTGGCAGCTTGTGCTTGGAGGTGGTTGTGGAAGAATGGACGTTGATGGCATTGGAATTTCAAACAATACAAAACAGGCATGTATAAGTACGGGGTATTCAGAATGAGCTGTTGTTGTGGTATGTGATTTTCATTGTACATCATCCTCCCCTCAACGTATGGCTTTGATGACAACCAGTACCTGCCTGGAAATGTCAAGGAATTTTATGGTGCACCTGAAAAACTCTGGGATTTTGTGTATCAACAAGTTTGTTATGGCATAGAGCATAAGATTGGCCCAATCATCAATTCCATCCCTTATTATAAAATGACTTCAATAGTTTTTTCTGTTTAATGCTAGATTTTTTAAATATTTCACGTAAATTTTTTTTCTTAAAAAGAATATCTTTGGCAATGGATGCTGTAAGATCGCCATTAAAACTAGTTTTCATCATTAAAACTTTTTTGATCCTGAATAATGAGAACTCAAGAAATCCTTGAGACAAATGACGAATTGAGGGATTCGAATAAAAATAAGTGAGGGGGAACATAACAGATGAGTATGTGGGTGATATAGTGTTTCAGAAAAATGATATTACTACTGACTAAACGTGACTAAACGATGCCCCTAACCGGCAACGCTTGGAAAGCGATATAAAAAGTGATGTTCAGATTATTATAAATATTTGTAACAAAGGCATACTATGCATTACAGAATATGGCATGCATAATTACATGTATGTCATCTGGATGCAATGGGTTTCGCATTCCTGTGGATATTAATATTTAAAAATATATCCTTAAAGTTACTTATTTGGATTTTATTGGATTTTTAAAGACATTTTTTTTTATAAAATAATCAATGATGTCTTAGCATTAGGTTTACTGATCCATCATCATTGATCACCATTTAACCGTTCCCCAAGATGACATAACACTTGAAAGTATATTCTCATAACGACTTATTCACGAAACATATTGTCATATGAGAATTATTCTTGCAAAATTTGATCACAAATATGAATTTTAAAAGTTTTTTTTTTTTTATAAAATAATCAATAATGATTGCATTTGGTTTACTCCTTCGTCATCATGGGACTAATAAGAAGGTCCATGGGCTCCAAGCAACTACCCTACTCTTGGAAAAGACCCTATTCTTTTTCTTCACAAGAAGATAATTTATGCTTTAACATTTTTTTTCCACTCTGTACAAGAGACTTATCTTGTCTTTGTTTTATCCCAAACTGACGAAAAGTATTCGGGGAATATTGTTCGTCGCAAATAGAGAAATCCATTAGACAACATTGGATATTATGTTTGCGATTGGCATTAGTAATGTGAAAAGAAACCCACGTCCATGTGACGTCGTTCCCACGGCTATTCGGCATCGCCAAATGCCCTTTTTGTGGCCCAGTTTCCTAAAAACGTTCATCGTCCAAGACATTTCTGCACAAAAGTGCCTTTTTAGATTCGCTCCCAAAGTCGACAAAAAGCCAATTGCAACGGTGCCCCCCTTTTTATTCGAGGAGGAAATTGCAGTAATTTTTTTAAACGAATCCGATGGAAGCAATTCGGAGAAACTGCCCCTTGTAAATCACACAAAGCTGTTTCGGTTCGCTGGAGGTGGTCTTCCAGCCGCCATCTTGAATTTGGAAAAGTCGACATTGCTGGGAAAATACCATCAATGATGAGTTTTCAGAAGTAAACAAAATAGAAAAATATAACTTACCAGTTATTCAAGGACCCATTGCTCGAAATACACTGTGTCTACAAATTCTTGCAGTGGTTTCGTACATTTTTTGCTGCTGGGGTTTGGTAATATGATGAAATATCAGCAGCAGATGGATTGCAAACAGATGATATACGTTTACAAAGTACCTCAATCCAAGTCAGTCATGTATAAATATACCTGCTTTGAGAATTAGCATGGGGTAGTTTGATTAGAGGCATTACGCACCAAGTTAAACTTGTTGCAGATAGCATGTAAACGGTTTAAACAGGCTTGAAGAGAGGCCTGGTATTCTGTATTCTATGTTTATGTTTATGCAGTGGTTTCGTACATTTTTTGCTTTTGGGGTTTGGTAATATGATGAAATATCAGCAGCAGATGATATACGTTTACAAAGTACCTCAATCCAAGTCAGTCATGCATAAATATACCTGCTTTGAGAATTAGCATGGAGTGGTTTGACTAGAGACATTACACACCAAGTTAAACTTGTTGCAGATAGCATGTAAACGGTTTAAACAGGCTTGATGAGAGGCAAGAACCTGGTGTTCTGTGTTCTATGTTTACGGCAAATTTGAAACTTTCAGCAAAGCCAGATTTACCACACCCCGAGGGTCCATTGCTTTTTTATCAAGCAGATGATGTATACACACATGACATTTACATGGTGTAAGTGACTTGGTGTAAGGCGAATTAACGATTACATGTAAATGCAGTGTGCGTACATAGCGTTTTTGCCTGTATTTGGGCTTACCCACATAGCTCACTTGCTAGCAGTGATTGCCCGCCACGTACAGGGTGTCCACAAAATCACTTTTTCGTGAATATCCTAACTATCACCTCATTAAAAGCGATCTTTAATGAGATGAGCTGAACCGCAGGCTAAATTTAATTTTTTCCACTCGCATGGCGTCTGTGCGACCGACCATAACATTTTTCGAGAATGAAGACGCCCTAAACCATGCACCCTGTAGGTACTTTTAGCACTTTCACGCTTGAGAGCAATGTGAACATGAAGTTTAGCGTTATTGTTATTAACGGCATTAAAAAACCGCATTGCTCCGAAAACCAATCTAAGGCCAAACACCAAGAGAACAAATTTTGATCGCATTTTTGCAAATTTTTTGCGATCATCACCCAGGCAGAACATTACGAATTTAATGTCAGTCTATATGGGCGATACATATTTGCATTCTTGTTTTTAACGACCAAACCGAAGCTTTTACGAGCTTGCTGTAACGCGCTGCTTATTTAATTGTGATTGGAGATGATATTTGATGGAGAATTTGCCATGAACATCTTTGCTGTGTCATCTGCTAATGGCCAGTAATACTCAATTTTATCAAATACTGTGGGTACCATTGAAAGTGATTTTTTGCAATTGAATTTTGATAATTTTGGACAGATATGATAATTTCAAATAAAGCTAAATGTTTTAATTCAAAGTTTATATTGATAGTAAGTTCCTGCGCTATATAAAATGAAAAGACATTTCGTTTTTGGAATTTTTCAAGGTATTCTTTATTTTGCCAACGACAGTAAATTACTTATATTCCTATTCAGATTGCAGGTGCTGCCATCTATCGCCCATAAAGAAAAATAAAGGTGAAACATAGAATTATCGTTTTTATTAATATCATATACATTTCCATAAGTTTTCAACAGCGCATGCCAAAAAACGCAAGTCCCTGTTAATGTTAACAAAACAATTATTTTAATATGTTGATCAGGAAAGGAGAAATTTCATTTGGTAATTTTATGCAGGGTGTCCCCAAAGTCACAGCGCACTTTCAATGGGCTGATGTAGGTTTGGTAACTAGTTTAGGTGTACCCTGCGAACTGGGTATTAGGCGGTCCAGAATCCGAATTCTTCGAAACAAAGATTCATTGTTTAGACGTAGCGTGAAAAATCCACTGGAGTTTTAATTCACTCTGGGATCCTAACCATCTATTAAAAATGAAAATAAATTGGGTGCGGCCTAACGTGGCTGGCACACGTTATAAATGGTGTGCTAAACCCCGTGATCTACACTCGTAAAAGCAGCTATTCATGCAGGGCAGACGTGAATTTTGAAGAAATTTTTGGGTGGAACCTTTGACAGAAAATGCATCTTTCGAGCACCCATCCAGAACACGTTGGCATAAGCCCGCTACATTTATAAATGTCTGTTTAATATTTATGTGTAGTAGACATGAAATGAAACATTTTTCATCCTTCCACTTTTCTTAGAGCCTATTTTCGCATCTTTTACCGCATCTGGGCCGAAACTAGGCGCCACTGTGGGGTCTGTGGTGTATTTGCAAACTAAAAAAATTACTTGCCCCAGGCGGGACTCGAACCCCGGCCCTAAGGAACTGAAACCAGATGCCTGTGCGAGGCTAACGTTCTATCATTTTCCTCTAGCCTCGCGAGCGTTCGAAATTGGGAGAAAAGTTCGATTTGGAGATGATCGAACAGTGATGATCGAAGTCAGTAACACTTGCTTTTTAGCGGATTTCTGAGACGGTTTCAAATAAAATCATTGAATCCAAATTCCACTCAACAAACTTGGAAATAAATTACTTGCCCCAGGCGGGACTCGAACCCCGGCCGTAAGGAAAATGAAACCAGATGCCTGTGCGAGGCTAACGTTCTATCATTTTCCTCTAGCCTCGCGCGCGTTCGAAATTGGGAAAAAAGTTCGATTTGGAGATGATCAATCGTCAGTAATACTTGCTTTTTAGCGGATTTCTGAGACGGTTTCAAATAAAATCATTGAATCGAAATTCCACTCAACAAACTTGGAAATAAATTACTTGCCCCAGGCGGGACTCGAACCCCAGTCCTGTGGAAAATGAAACCAGATGCCTGTGCGAGGCTAACGTTCTATCATTTTCCTCTAGCCTCGCGAGCGTTCGAAATTGGGAGAAAAGTTCGATTTGGAGATGATC
>JAQFYZ010003716.1:0-12742 GCA_034695085.1 Cylindroiulus punctatus | reverse complement strand
TCCAACGAATGGACTTCCATACCGCAAGAAGGCAAAAAGAAGACTAAGGTTGTTGAAGCTGCCACAGCAAGTGCAAAGTACGCTCGTAGGCCTTGTCAAGCCAGTCTATATAGAATTGGAACTTTGGTATAACAGATATCAGTTTCGTGCCAGACCGGTGTGGACACCGCATGGAACCGTGGACTGGGCACAAAGCACGAAAGCTATCGTGGAAGATGTAGGGTTGCCCAACCTGTATCGCTACCAGGTCGCCTGCGCTTTTTGCCATGAGCGGCTCGTCTTCGAGATTGCTCCTCTGCTAACCCCTGCTGAGCTGCACAATATTTGTACGTGGCAGCATAATGTCCGTGACACGTCCAATCTGGTCCAATCTGAGCCATTGCGTGCATACGATCTGGCGCTCTGTTTCTATCGTAGGCCGAGTCGTTTTTATCAAATTGCCAAGTTTTGGACAAATATTTACGTTAACCAAATGGATGATCCCGGCAATGGTTTTCACATACCGCAGGATTTTATGGAGCGTGTTGATGGCTTCCAAGCTGCCATATTTTCTTACGTCGAGGTTGGTATAAGGTTCTTCATTGATAGAAATCTAGTTGATGAAATAGAACTCCTAGTGGGAGGGTTAACGCTTTACAACAGTTTGAGTGGAGAAATGGGTACAGACTTTTCGCCAGCTACGAGCTGCTTGTTATTTTCAAAGATAAGAGACCCTGAGGAGCGCCAGAGTTTATACAAAGGTTTTGCTCTTAGCATGCTGAAACGACTCTTAGAGTGGCCTTACCAGCCAATATACCTGGATGTGGCAGCTTCTCTATCTAACGTGGTCGACAAAAAGATCATCTACCGTACATTGTCGTTTATAGCAAAAAAATTTGCGGGCGGTTACAGTGATTACAATTACCGAGAGCTGTTCATCAAACTGTGGGAGATGTATGTTCATCGTTGGAGCAAAACACGTTCAGATGGCCGTCGTCGCATGAAAGTGGTCCATCATGTTTTGCTGACCAAAGACGAGCAGTGGATCGCTTTCATCTTCAGCAAATTCACCGCCGAAGAAATTGAGCAGCTCTTATGTTATGGGCGTCAATGTGACGGCATCTGCTTTACACTCGTCACGGATTTCAAATACAATCATCTCGAGACTTTATTCAGATATTGTGGGGCGGAGGACGTCAGTGTGTTGTTGAGGTTTCGTTGTAGTCTGAACGACACGAGCGTCCTACGAGACCACTATTACGATTGCAAAAATTACGAAAGTCAAAGGATTTTGGAAATATTGGAAAAAGTGATTGTCGAGCATCCAAGTGCTAGTGTCAGGTAGAAGCCACTAGCAGATGAATCCCAATATTGGGCATATTACTTTAAATGCATATACGTCTTAAAATCTTAAAATCTAACTAATGGAATAGGAAGTTGGGCCATGAGCGTCCAATTGTCATGTCCAAATCGACCATTGGTTCTTGACGTTATGATACATTATTTGTGACTCAATGATAACGGAGATACCTTGACAGTCCCATTTTGCCTACCATTTACTGTGATATGTTTACCCGATCGAGTTGAAGTTTTACAAAATGTTTTATATTTGGGCAATAAACTTGCATCTCTTTGAAATCTCTAGGGATTCGATTTTATTTTTGCACTGCTGTTTTCTAAATAATCATATGTCAATTGTAGCCTCATCGGAATTGTATCCAACGAAATCAATTTGGTTTGTAATCTGAAAATTTTGCTGACTTTGTGTAACCTACATCACTTTGAAAAGCGAGATTTATGTAATCCCTAAGTGCCTTTCGAATAGCGCGCGTAAAGTCGTAATGTGAAGCGCTGTAGTTGCAATTTTGCACCGCCTCAAGGACACGTGCTGGTGTTTTTTAACCAGGTTCTGTTCCAACTTGACTTTTTTCGTATGTTGTTCGATGCTTTGTGGTGTCCGCGATTGAAAATGTGCTGTCCCTCTTTAATAACACGCTTGTGATCATGATAGTTAATGGTATTGCCAGTTTTTGTGCGCGTACGAATGTCTTCAGATATGCTTTTGGCACGGAATTTATCTGCGTTTGACAAAGGCCTGTCAACTTGTACAAATTCGTGCAGCCACGGTATATGAATATGACCTGTAACGAAAGCGAATAATTCGGGAGTGCCTTTTGGTCGTCTGTGGACTTTAAGCTGTTAAGGTAGGATGTTCTATTTTGTTTATCCTTTTTGATAATCCAATAGTGAACATTTGCAGTGCAGCAAATTCCAGCAATGCTCAGGTAATGTGAGCTTTATATTTTCATTTTATACGTTGTAACTTGTTGTTTGTTTGACTATTAATTTGCTCTTGCATACATGTACATTGTGGAAGTTGCCAGACTGGTATGACATACTGTTTATTGTTGCTGCATGCCTGCAACTACCTGTATATGTGCATCAGTTACTGCATGACAGAAAATGTCAATTACATTTCAACTTAGTACCCTGCAATCAGTAAAGTTTCGTCCGGCGTTACATTTCCGTCGCGAAATTCTGCTTTTCGTACCAAAGTAGTGTATATATAGGGGCAAACTTTGGTACACGAAGTTCATGTTTGGCATGAATAATAGTCTACAATATCATTGATTATGTGCTATGGTCACGTGTCGAGGGATGGTTTTGCAAAATACTTTCAAAGATGCATTACATATTTACTATAGGGACTATCCATTACAATATGCATCTCAGCTTACATGTGCAAATTGCATTTTTAAAAGTATTTTGCAAAACTTGTTGAAAACATTGGTGGCTGAGGACATTGTAAGAAAAGCGGTAATTCTTTTAAAAAAATATATGGGTCCACTTTGTGACATCCTGAAGATGCATTAGCGGTTTGGAAGGTTCATTGGACCAAAAATAGACCTTTTCGGCCACCTTCCCCCTTTCGCCTATTGCTCTATATACTGCATTTCTTTGTCTCACCAGTCTCAGTACTGCTCGTTTTCACTGAATCGTTTCTGACCTTAGTGTGTCTCAGACTCAGTGCTGTATAGCGTTTTGTGTTCTTCTGACTTCCAAACAACACGACAAAACCATACAGGAATATAAATACTGGTAAGTTTGACCACATCATAGCGTATACACCACCGCTATGACCACATGAATCGTCATATTCAGTCAGTAATTGGTGTTTAGAATTAATGTACAATGTATATTGCGTTGCTGCACTCAACTGGCGAACATGTTTGACCTGTAGATCATCAGTGTTGAAATTCTGTGAACTTTCTAAAGTAACAGGTTTTTGCATAAATTTCCATAAATTCTTAGTAAAGTTTTATACATCTAAGGAAAATGGCGGGTTTCACACATTCTTATGAAAAAAATTGATTGCATGTGATACTGTCTTGACATGCTATTTAGAAATAATAATGAAACAAATTTCATGGTGCTAAGAAATTTGAGTGATATAATTCAAGACAGTGCTACAGACGAGCCATTTTTCAAAGAAACGTTACCAGAAATACAGCACTTTATTATCAATAATGCAGATGAGATGCCTAGGGAAAAATCATGAAATGAAATGTATAGGTCATGGTATTTTGGCACGTTTTACGACAGTCGACCACATTTCTACCCGATACATTACCATTCTGCAGAAATCTTGACGGGATATTTCTGTGCATTTTCCGCACACCGTTTTTCATTCATACCTTTCAGAACATAAGATTTTTTGTTAGTACTGAAAATGCATTTTATCGGGCTTTGATGAAGAAGAGGATTTGAAGATATGACATCATCTGTATGTGACTACGAAGACTACATGAATCTGTGCAGCCAGTAAATTCTCACCTTTTGTTCAACTACAGCTAGTTTCAAATGCAAAGTTATCATTGCCCAGATTTGCAAAATCAAACATTTGTTCGTAATTTGTGCAATTGGACGACAGTACGAGTAGTTTAAGTCAAAAAACATTTTGCAGGATTACTTTTTATGGTTGGTCTTTGTAGCATGCAATCTCAGTCTTGCTTATCAAGGGGATATTAAACCGTTAACATGTAATGATTAGTGATTTCGTTTTTAGCAGAAAAAATGACCTTCATTGCAGTAGCTTTTAGGCTACCTGTCATTATGTTATTCATAAGCTACTGCATATCTACAATTGGTTATTCCAAGGAAAATTCGCCTAATGCATTGCATATAAATATTGTTAATTTTTATTACCGTACATATACAGTACACATTTACCACCAATGATCCGCAGTTCCATTCATAAGCTACTGCATATCTACAATTGGTTATTCCAAGGAAAATTCGCCTAATGCATTGCATATAAATATTGTTAATTTTTATTACCGTACATATACTGTACACATTTACCACCAATGATCCGCAGTTCCATGCTGGGTTAGCCTGCAGGGTTCTGTGAACATTTGTGCTGGAGAAACGCTGACACGCCGTACAGTTCTTCGAGAAATAACATGAGTGCTCGAGCATTAACCACTTGTTTTCATTTGTTGTGCAGCGTGCTGAAAATGGACCTTTTTGAGAAAATTAACTCACTGGAGTTTTCGCTGTTCACAATTTGTGGAGTGAGCATCATCCAGCGAGTCTTCGCAGCAAATGATTTTCCAAAGAGAGTGCATCCTGGATTCGATGTTGAGAACGAGTACAGATTACTGACTGGATATTCTCTCCGTGAAGATGCAGAAACAAGACTGAGGCAGTTGCAGTTGCCTCTGCAGGTGCAAAATACGCTCGTAGGTCTTGTCAGGCCGGTCTATACTGAATTGAGCCGTTGGTATAACTTGCATAGGTTTCACGCAAGGCCGGTGTGGACGCCGTATGGAACTGTGGACTGGACACAAAGCACTAAAGCTGTTGTGAATGATGTAAGTTTGCCCAACCTGTATCGTTACAAGGTGGCCTGCGCATTTTGCCACGAGCGGCTCATCTTCGAGATTGCTCCGCTGCTAACCCCGGTTGAGCTGCAGGGTATGTGCACCTATACAGATGCCATTGAAACCTTGGTCCGATCTTTGCCAATGCGTGTAAATCAACCACAGAGGAGGAGACCGTGGAGTTTGATTGCCAAGCTCTGGACAAAAATTTACATTAGTCAAAAGGAGGATCCTGGCAACGATTTTCACCTAATGCAGCTTGAGCACGGAAGAGTCCTCATTACTTCAGCCCTGTTTAATTGCACCGAGGTGGCCGTGAGGTACGTAGTTGAAAAGGACCTAGCTGATGGAATAGAGGGCATTCTAAGAGAGAACCCGTATGCCGACTGGTTTTGGGATGAAATTGGTTTTTCGCCTGCTACGCATTGCATGATGTTTTCTATGATGAGAGACCCCGGCTACCGCTTGCGGTTATCCGAAGGTTTCGCTTTCAGCATACTGAAAAAACTCTTAGTGTGGCCTTACCAGCCGTTGTTCATGGATGTGGCAGCTGCTCTATCTCGTCAGCTTTGCGAAAAAACCATCTGCCGTATGTTGGCGCTTATAGTAAAAAGGGCCACGGACGGCTATAGCGATTACGATTACCGGGATCTGTTCATCAAATTCTGGGACATGTATGATGATCGATGGGAAGATACAAGTTCAGGTGACCGGCTACGTGCGGCACTGGTCCTACCTGTTCTGCAGAATGAAGACAGGCACTGGATCTCTTTCGTCTTCAGCAAATTCTCCACCATGAAAATTGAGCAGCTCTTGTTACACGATGAGCAGTACAGCATCTGCGCTACACTCCTCATGCAACGCAGGTACGCTCTTCTGGAAACTTTCTTCAGGTTTTGCGCGGCCAAGGACATCGGTGTGTTGGTGAGGTTTCATAGCAGTATGGACGACATGAACGCCAACAAAAGCAGCTATGTGTATTCAACTGTGCGTAACACCTATGTTATGCTGCGCAAAATCGATCTAATTATGAAACTATTGGAAAAGGTGATTGCCGAGCGTACAAATGTTAGTGCCGGGTTGATGCCACTGGCAGATGAACTCCATTCCAAGAACAAGCCGGGGTGCTTGGATGGTGCGTAATACATTAAATACTTCTTCGAGACACTATCCTGCCGAGCAAGTTGTCCCACACATACTTCTGGTGTAACCCCCTTAATCTTGTAACGCTTGGAAAATAGTTATTTTGGTGTTGACCCTAAGTGTTGCTTCAATTTGAATACATTTTTTTATTACAGACTTTAAAATGGTTTTGTTTAAAAAAACGCCAAAACGCTGAAACATATACAATGTAGGACTACTTTGAATAACAAGAGTATGTATGCTGAACGCAATGTCAACCAGGTGGCTGATGCTCAGGCTAAAATAAGGTTTCAGAATAAATGTATATTGGAAGAGTTTCTGCATTTTTATACCACACACATCTGAAGAAGTTGCTCCGACTTCTTTTGAATTCAGAATTCTGCAAAATTTTATTGCAGAAATCTTGTTGGGTTAGCCTGTGCTGATCTGTGCATTTTCAGCACAACATTTTTCATTCATACCTGTCAGAACATTTGATTTCTTGTTTTTACTGGAAATACCAGCCAGGGTTTAATGACATGACATCATCTGTACATGAACCGTGAAGGTTGTCTGGGCATGTACATATTTTTATGTTGAATGTGGTAATATTTCTCTGTGCGTTTTGTGAAATACTATTGACTCAGCTGTTGTTCATTTAGTGTACTGTAAACATGGGAGAACCGCAGGTTTTACACTTTCCTAGAAAAATAATGCAAAAAGGGAAAAGAATATCAATCTGTGAGCAGCAATCATAATTTGTTGTAATCACTAGTATTGGCGTCTTCAAATTTGTATCCTTATATTCAGTGTCATTTTTTAAATTTATGTGATAATCATGGAATTTTGCAACCCAAATGCAGTTATAACACCATGAAATAGGCACTTTGATCATGCAATTCCCCAACAAAAGCTGCATATATCTCTGGCTGTCCTTTTGTTCTATGCTCCAGCCTACACTGTGCAAAAGTGGCAGGTTTTATTCTGCTATACTAGGCTTATTTTGTATACAATTTTTTTTTTAAATACAAATATCTTGCAAAATCATATCTCCATACAAACGTTTGTTGGCACCCTCCTTCACAAGTTGCTCTCCATTTCAATCCAAAGGTCCTGAGGCCCTCGTTGACCTCTCCATCACCCCCTGTGTCCCCAATCCACGACCTCCTCCCCTGTCATGCCCCATCAGTTGCCAATGAGGACAATGTACCATGACTGGTGATGACCCTACCACAATCCGCATTCTTTCATTTTTCTTCGCTGAGAACCTGATGGTGGTGCATAAAGACTAGGCAAGTCCATGCTTCAACTTTGCACTTACATGTATAATCTATCGCCATCCAGCTGTTAGTATATGATATAACCACTCATTGATTACAATTCAATTTTGAAATATTTATTTCATTTGTTGCACGTGAAAATGTCGTTTCCTTGAAATCTTTGTAGTGATATCCACCAAGTGCATCTCGAATGTGATATTGTAGGCTTACATGTATGATATACAGTACTTTGGTAAGTTTGACATGTACATGTAATGTATTCAGCCAGTAAGTGGTAGTAATGTTATTGCAGTATTTGCTCATTCATACATGTACTAATGTTTTAGGGATGGTTGTATTTACATGTATTTACATACATATGGTTGTCTGCCTGTCTGTGAGAGCAATTCTAAAACAAACAGTTACTGGCCGCATAATAGGAAATGTGAATTCAATTTTTTTCCATGCAATCAACAAATGTCAGGGAATTTTAGTTGTCAAGGAAAAGGCATCAGTCACGGACGTTTTTGAATGCATTATTTCTAATCTCAAACAACTCATATATTCAACTTTTTACAGAGTTATTAGAAAAATGTATTTTAATATTTAGTTTGTCCAAAAAAAATCGCTGCCATCCCTGTCATTTCTGTTCTGGTTTTCAAAAATATTTTGAATATGCATGCGTTATTGTTTCCTTCATCTTTAGTACACGAATTGCAGTGTAGATCATTGTCAGTTTTCGTAAAATTTTCGCATTTCCAATTTTTCCAGAAATGCTACTCAGACATGTTTATTTAGTGTAACAAAGAAAAGTGTCCAGTTTTTCTTTGTCGTGAAAAAACCTGGAAAGTCAGGGTTATTAAAAATATTATTTAAATAAAATAAAAATAATATAATAATAATAATAATAAAAAAAAATATTATTTATTAAAAAGTTATTTAAAAATATTTGGACTCAGTTTCTGAAATTTGTTTATTAACTCCCGGTGAAGGGCACACCGTTGCATGACGTACTGTGCACTTTTTACCACTAATGATTCACAGTTCCATACTGTGTAATCTGCACCGTGTTCTGCTGGGATCGTTCATGTGAGAGAAGTGCCGTTTTCGTGATTAAACATGCGGTAACTATTTGTTTTTGTTTGTTGCACAGCGTGCTGAAAATGGACATTTATGCTCAAATCAACTCATTGGAGTTGTCGTTGAGCACAATTTGTGGAGTGAGCATCATCCAGCAAGCCTTGGAAGTAGTTTATTTTCCGCCGAAACAGCATGCTGAATTCTCCGAAAGAAATGGCTGGTCAACAATTGGACATTCTCGCTGTGAGGACACAAAAGCGATACTGAGGAAGTTGGAGTTGCCGCTGCAAGTGCAAAATAGGCTCGCAGGCCTTGTCAAGCCGGTCTATATGGAATTGAACCGTTGGTATAACTCCTATCAGTTTCGTGCAAGACCAGTGTGGACACCGCATGGGACCGTGGACTGGGTACAAAGCACGAAAGCTGTTGCGGAAGATGTAAGGTTACCCAACCTGTATCGTTACAAGGTGGCTTGTGTGTTTTGCCATCAGTGGCTCATCTTCGAGATTGCTCCGCTGCTAGCCCCTATTGAGCTGCACAGTGCATGTACATGTACGTATCCTGTTGAGCATGAAATTTGGGTCCAATTCGGGCCATTGTATTCGTACAATCGGCCGCTGTTGCAATGTCCCAGGAAGAGACCGTGGAATCGTATTGTCAAGTTTTGGACAGATATTTACAGAAGCCGAATGGATGATCCCGGCAACGGTTTTCGCCTGTCGCAACAGGAGTGTGAAAATGGCCTCCGAGCTGCCCTGTTCAATTGCACCGAGATTGCCGTAAGGTACTTCATTGATGCAAGTCGAGCTGATGGAATGGAACACATAGTAACTGATAGCCCGCAGTTTTTTAATTACATGGGAAGTCGTAGTTGTTCGCCAGCTTTACATTGCTTGATGTTTTCGATGGTAACAGACCCGGAGATCCGGCGGAGACTCGTCAATACTTTTGTTTTTAGCATGCTAAGTAAACTCTTAGTGTGGCCACACCAGCCGCTGTTCCTGGATGCGGCAGCTGCTTTATCTGACCAAGCCAGCCCAGATACCATCTTCCTTACGTTGTTGCAAATAGCAAGAAAAGCCGCGGACGGCAATAGCGATTATGACTACCGAGAGCTGTTCATCAAACTCTGGGAGATGTTTGCTGATCGAATACACGAAGTACTTACGATTAGCAAAGCACTTGTAGCACCTGCGGTTGTAGTCCTAAGTGCCTTGCGGACCGAAGACGAGCGGTGGATTGCTTTCGTTTTTAGCAAATTCTCCGCCGAAGATATTGAGCAGCTATTGTTAGGCGAGCCAGGTCACAACCTCTGCTCTATACTCGTCCGAAAACACAAATACGGTCTTGTCGAAGCTTTCTTCAGAGGTTTGTTGATGAGGTTTCAGTGCCTTCTGGGCGACATGGGCGCCCGTCAAATCGACAATTTAGTGCTTAAAGCCAGATTGTACGAAATCGAAATGCTTTCGAAAATATTGCAAAAAGTGAGAGCTGAGCATTCAAATGCCATTGTCTGACACAGTCGCTAACCTGAGCAAGTTGTCATGTACGCCATCAGGAGATAACTCGTGTGACCCATCCTTCAAAATGCGCTTGGGAAGTAGCTCTTTTTGGGTTCAACCCATTTAAGAGCGGTTTTAATTCGAATAAAGTTTTTTATGCGCAAACTTTGGGTCGTACGCATAATTTTTCCCTCTATTATTGTTAAAAACCACCACACGCTAAAAAGTATACTTGGAGGACAAAGCCGTACACGCATATACGAAATCTTTGATTGCTGTTATGAAATGCCCTTCTGGGCCTGTTGAACAGAATTTTGTTATTTGAATTACATTGACTTTGGAATTTCTGACTTTCAAGTATAACTCACTTGCAGTTGTACCATTTATTTCCCCGATGTCGATCATTAGGGGAAGATTAAGCAAGCTTATCCGTGAAATTTCACTAAAAATATCACACAAAGTTGACTCATCTGGAGATTTAAAGATTGTTTGATATACGAAATAATCATGTTGGCGGAAATTTAAGGACAAAATGCGAAAGTCTCATTTTATCACACCATATTGTTATTATCTATATCTTTACAGTATTTTTATCTCTGTGGGGAATATGATTTTTAACATTTGTTCACGTCACCTTTTAACGTTTTCAAGCTAATAAACGCCAATATTGTCATTAGAGACAATTTTAGACAACTTTGTGAATCGTTTTGCCATACAAGTAGCATTGTTTCAGGGGTGATATACCTGCAAATCCTAAAACTATGGGGTACTGAAGCTTGCATTCGGAATACTGCACAATTCTGCAGACATCTTTACAGGACAGTGCTGCCATTTCGGCACACCATTTTTTCTTGATATTTGCGTCTTAGTTGTAATGAAAATTCATTTTGTCAAAGTTTGATAAGGAAACATTCTGCAGCTCTACTGTACAGTTTCTTCACATTTTGATTACAGTGAAATATCTGATATGACATCACCAGTACAGTATCTGCAGCTATCTGCGTCCACTCAATTATCTTTTTTTTATCTTACCACAGCCACTTTCCAATGCAAAGTTTTCCCTGCCTGGTTTTGTAGTGTTTCACTAGTCATTTGTGCAAGTGCAGGGGAGAATAAGTAGCTGACCTAACAAATTTTTTTATTTGACAACTGTTCTTCACATCATGGACAAGAATTATAACGTCAGGTCCACCGACTTCTCACTGAAGGTGATAAGTGCCGTGCGATTGTCCACCCAAATTCTCAAAGCATGTTATGGGAAACGGTTACCGATGGACATAAGAACGAAAAACAAAATGGAAGAAGATGCCATGGACAAACTGAAAGCATTGCATTTGCCACTTCCCTTAGAAGAAACTGTCGAAGGGCTGATGAGGCAAATCAACATGGCCATATTTCTTTGGAATTACACATTCCCCTGCAACGTCCTGCCGGCGATCACTGGCTACGGGACCTTGGACCTGGAGAAGACCACCAAGTTCATAGTAGTGAATGAAACCGTGGACAAAGTTGTGCGGTTCAAGATAGCCTGTGCGTTTTGCTATGAGAGGCACATTTTCGAGATGGTCAGGCAGCTGTCCGGAGTGGAGAGACAGCAGATCGTAGGGTCTTCCGCGGACTTGTACGAGTTGGACCTGGTGTGGCATCCGCTGGGAAAGTTCTGGTTGTCTGCCTATGGAAGAGGATTTGGGCAATGGAGAAGTTCTGTACAACTCAGTGAAAGGGCTTGCAATGCTGGCTTCAGAGATGCCCTCAAGAGTGGCAACGATGTTGCAGTAAGACATTTCATCGGCAGTGCCACCCCGGAGGAAATCGGGTGCTGGCCAAAGTACGCTTCAAGAGGTCTCTCACCAGCCACTTACTGCTTGCTGTTCTCCAAAATGAGCCAGAGTGAACAAACTAGGAACATGAGTGAGGTTTCTTATCTGATGCTACAGGCGCTTGTCCACTGGCCCTACCAGCGGTTCTTTCCAGAGGCAGCCAAGGTGCTTGTCTGCTATCTCCTTGTAGATGCCTACTGGGAGATCACTACCAATATCATCTATAAAGTGAGCGATGTGATCAAGGACTGTGACTATTGGGAACTCTTTGACCAATTCTGGGATCTTGGTTTGGATCACAGACGTCAGTCGCCCATCGATGACAGATGGCATCGGGTCATGAAACGAGTAGCTGAGCTTGCAGACGACTCCAAGTTGGCATCCATCCTCAGCAGAATGTCTGACACTGAGCAGGAAGCATTTCTGAGTAATCTCAAGTCGACTTTGAGAAATTGAGGTCTTGGATTTTAAAGAGCACTTGTGAATGTTGCCTGATATTAACTCGATCTGACATGCATGCAGTCTTCTTCAGCAACATTCCTGACATTGTAACTAAGAGTTGAGAAAAGCCTATGTGATTGACATATTCCAGCTCTAACTTCTATGTCTAAAAATTGTTACAGTTTGCAATTGTTTCAGAAAACTGATTGTAAAATTACTGTGACTGCAATTCCACTCGAATCGAGCTGTTGAGCATTATTTTTACATAAAGGACTTACATACAGCACTGAATTAGTTTTCCAAAGTAGTAAGATAATAATAATAATAATAATAATAATAATAATAATAAGCACATTTTAAAAATCTAAGATGAATTGTGCTATCAAAAAAATATAAATAGCAGGTATGACAAGAGCAATAACGTATACATTTAATTATCAGCTCGTGAGTTAATTTACCCTTGATTAATTTATCGAAGGTTTTGTTATGCGAATGGAATTCTGACTATAATGCTATGATAAATACTGAAACTGATAAACTTTAGATATTTAAACCTCTGTGCTTTATCGCGTGGTAATGACATACAGTGGCTCAACGTGAAAATGATACACCCCTTAAAACTGCTGTGATCACAGTCAATAATCGCAAATTACTGA
>JAQFYZ010003715.1:0-12744 GCA_034695085.1 Cylindroiulus punctatus | reverse complement strand
TCAATGTTCTCATCCTCGAAATTGAAACCATAAAATGACTTGGAAGAAGTAGATAACGTTATTTTTGCTTTCAACCAAAAGTAGCGGCAACTCCAAAAATAACGACAGCTAACATTTTCTTGGAGAAAACAGACGAGAGAGGTTCAGCTCCACGAAATTGGCATCACGTTTTCTGTGCCGATAGTAATGACACACTCTAGGAAAATTAAGTGTTGCACAGTATATTTTTATCGTTGTAGAAGCGCTGAATATTTCTATAATACAGTATACAGTTAGCAATATTGATACAAGTGCTAAAGAAGGTGTTCATGCACATTTGACAAAGGTGCACCTGAACCTCTGTAATTCCGAAGAAAAACGTAATAGCCTAGCTTACCAATATAAAAGCAATTTAATTTTATAATTTGTTAATTTCGTAAGTTAATTGAGGAAACGCCACAATTTACCAGTTATTAAATTACGCGTTATTTTTGAGTGCAATAGGCAAAACTTTGAAGCTTACACATGTATATGCAAGCTAGTTATCGCCGTGGTGCAAATTTTCTTTGGCCAAAAAAGTTGCTGAACCTGTTCTCTTGTGCTTTATGAATGTGAGAGACCACTTATTTCTTTTTCAGTACCAAATGTAAGGTCGGTGAACTACAAAATGTTGGAACTGGTTAGTTAACCACATTGAATGCAGAGCCCACACCATACACTGCAATTCTGCAAATGGCAAATCCAAATTAGACATGCAAAAGCAAGGTCCTGTGAGACCTGATAGGATCGACCAATATTCGCCAGAAAAGAACCATGATCTCGATAAAATAACCACAGATAGACCAGACAGGCCTAAATACCTGTCATTTTATACCATACATAGTTTATCATTTCATGCAAGATCTGAAAGAATCACAATAATGGCGTCAGCATAGCACAAGCTGTCCTGGTGGCACAAACTTGAGATTCGTGTCAGACAAGACCCCAACCTCGCCGTTCCGTAATTTAAAAACCAAAATTGTTTGGGCGAGACAACAGTACAATGACTTCGTATCTGGCATCTTCTTTGAGTGGAATTTTGAGACCCACCCGAGCAACCCAACCTGTGCTTCTGAAACTGCTCATACATTTCTTGACAAGCAGAAGTGAACTCTGCTCGTCTTGGCTAATCACTTTGAAGCGAATGTATCATCACGAAATGATGTCCACCAATTTGAATACGATTATCAGTTCCGTATCTTAATTTTCTTCAGTGAAGCAAAATTCAGGCCATAGGTTAGCCTCGAGAAATTTTAGCACCAATAACTGCACAGTATGCACCTCCACTCTTGTATGCGCTAAACAATTAAGTTTTATGACTAAACTTCCAGGCCATCAATGTTTGCGTCAACCTCCGCTTACACAATACATGTGCTGCATTGAGGTGAAGAAATTAAATGGGAACGATCAGAATTTCATCAACTTTACGAATTTGTCAAACAACACAACGTCATAACCTATAAATTATGTAAATTACAATACTATTTAGTTTCAAGCATGCAATCTTCAATTACTTCTTGGCAAGCAGGTTACATTCCTTTTTTGAGATGCTAATAGGAGCAACGTCAGTTTTGTAACTAAAAAACTGATACCATTTGAAAGTTAGTCACATTTGTCTGCAACACTTGGCACACCTGCCTTCCTCCACCTGGTGGACTTTCAATTACGACACTTTCAAAGTTTTTGCCAATTCTAAAGTAGCAAAAGCCTAAATAACTCGCACGCGCATACCTTTATTAACTTCGTTCGAAACAAGTGATCGTTCTTTTATCAGAAAACAAATATTTGGAATAGATACATGTATCTATAGAGTACTCAACGCCTCACCCGCGTATCACGATTTCAAATATTTCGAACGGACCGTATGTTTACTCCAGCTTATCTCGGACAAAAGTAGTGAGATAGCATATCGATGTTAGTACAGTGATAAGTTCAAAGGTTTCCACTTACGTCTCAATAACTTTTGCACGCTGGAAATAACATCAAGAACGAAAACGCACCAAAAATGCAATCATAATTCCGACTGACTAATGTTGAACGCACGCCTATATTCCGACACACCCGTTCGCTTCGCGTACCTATTTTCGATTTGCACTGCCGCCTAGAGAAGTGTTGCAACCCGCCGCTGCAGGCAGCACACGACGGAAATCAATCAAGGCCTCAGGTCGCCATATTGCATTTTTGCCTAAATAGTCAGGTGTTTAGGATTCAAGGTCAAAGATTAAAAGTCTGTGTACTGACTGGAGCTTTGCAGAGAAGCATGCTAATGCAAAAGCCAACTATGAATATTTTGATAACAGATTTTCTAAATTCGAAATTGTGTTCGTCATTTGGTCAAAAGGGGGTCTGAAAATGATGACATACGGCTGTACATGTCTGTAAATCACGAATACATGTATATGATATTATTATTAACTTGGTTTATATTTGAACATCCCCTGACAGGAAGTCATGAATGTCACTCCTTTTTCCATATGGGTATTAAATAAATTCTGGGAATGGATTGGTAATTACATATTGTATGTGATATTAAATCAATCAATTATGAATGAAAATAAAAGGCTGCACTACAGTGTGTGACCTGCTAGCTCCTCCATTAGTGTTATTATAATAATGAGAAAGTGGGCTTTTCCTAACATCTCATAGGCTTCCTGGTTGAGAGGGGCTAAATAAAAACCGTTTCTAGGTACTAATTTAGGCCCAAAAAAACACACACCGAAAAAGACAAAGCAACCAACACAGTGCAGTATTCTTGTAGAAAAATTGGGTTGAAATATAAATAATGTATATTGCGGTGTACCTTTGGAGCATAAATTATATAGCTGAACAAAATCCTTTTCCCATCATCTATTTTTGCACGCAGTTCTTCAGACTTACAACTTAAAAAATGCATAAAACAGTGAGATATTTAATTCAATTCTATCATACAGAAATCATGCTTTTCACCACGAAATTAAGCATTGCAAAATAATTTACAGTAAAAATGGAATCTCAAGCATCTGCTTCTCAGGACATTACCCCGAGACCATTATTTAATTATCTAAAATTAAATAAAGATGATAACAGTATTAGAACATCGTATAAATATGTGCTATATAAAACGAAGTATAGTAAAACGTATTAACAACTAAAAGTGCAACAACAGTGATTTCACAATCATTACTTGAGTTTTAAGGTATCCGTCCAAATATCATATATTCACAATCCGTAACCTAGATATAAATCCCTGATATTATGAAGACACGCAATATACCATTATCCGAGATTAAAATAGCAAAGTTTTCAGTAGCAACAGGATGCTCAAATCATCAGATACACTGTAACTCAAATGCTAATTTCCAACGTTGGTTTGTTCTTGTCCGAGTTTCCATGCAGTTACACAATGTATTTCTTATCCAGCTTGTGAGTTATATAAAAATCATTCAGGATTTTAATGATATTGTCCATTGCTTTAATGAAGCGCCTGGCATCATCTTTTAGTTGCTCTTCATACAACGGATTGTGAATATCTTCAGGATTTAATGCCAGTTTCAAGAGAACTTCGTGTCTGCTAGGGACGGTGTGGGTTGCAGCCTATGATAAATACATCATTAGGGATGTATGTTCCAAAATATCGCAAGACTTTTTTAAGATTCCTCATTGTAACATCAAAAGCAATAAATCAAAATAATGCACTTAAAAACAGAGCAATCACAAAAGAATGCATACCGAAATGACACTGCGTACAATCCAGCCATGGTACTGCTTCAATGTCCTATTGTATGCATTCAGAGCACAGTTTTTCAAGTCAGGGTTGCCTTTTGCAAATTCCAACAAGAACTCGTACACAAACTCCAAACCCCTTTTCAAAATAATTGGAATAAATTAATATTTACGATATTGTACTTTTAGCTTATTAGGGCGCATTTGTATTTTGCTTAGCAGTTAGTAAAAGCTGCATGCATATGACATTAGATCATAAATTAGCAACATAACAAAACACTGACAACCTTTTCAGCCACATCAGCGCATCCGTGGCAGAATTCCGAACAGTGGTAGTGTTACTTTCCATTTCATATCGAACGATGTCTTGCAGTATTGCAAACTTATTGGGATCGACATTATATTTCTCAGTGATTTTCTGAAACAACATATAGAGCTAAAACAGCAGCTTGAAGCTGTTTTTAGTTCATTAAAACAAATAATGATGCATTACCTTAAGGTTTCCCATAACGTCTATCCTCATCGGAGCAAAGATAGGCGAACCAAACATTTCTGGAAGTACATCACACATTTTAAATCTATGCTTAGTAATAACAATAATTATGAATTTTGGATGTCAACATTCCTACCAAAAATGGTGATAACAATAGCACAGGAGTCCAGAAAATGTTTTGTTGGAATTCCTTGGCTCTCATCCATTGGAAGATTCAAAAAACTAAACCCATAAAATATTACAATTATTTAGCCATGTTTTCTGTATTGCATAAGAATACTTAGCTGTGAGTTATAGTCCAGTCGATACATTACCTTACTTTCAGATTGGAAAAAAATGTGTTCATTTTCACATCTACTATTTCCTCCTTTACGTCTGGTATTAGATCCTCTTCTTTGGTGCCTTGGTTATTGTTTTCATTGTCACTGGTATCGGCCCAAGTTTCTTCGTCATCAGGGTCTTCGGCAGAAATGAGTGATGGCCTGAAAAATAAATGAATAACATTTTAAATGTGCCTTGACCGGGACCCAAATCTGGCTGCTGAACTTTCCCTAAATTCATTTAAAAAATTGATTTTAAAAATTGTACCGCCTCTCGATTGGCAAGCAGCTAGAAGATGGTCCAACCACTAAAGATGTTCCAACCATGGGAGAATTTTGAGCATCGTACGGGGACAGTGTATTAATAATCATCATGGAACTATCATCTTCATATAGCCTCGGAGATACCAAATAGTCATGACCAAATTGGTCATCATTTGGAAGGTGAGATTTTGTAGGTTTGGAATGTGTATTTGGAATCTGTTGTCTGAAAATAATTTTCATGCAAAATGAATGTAAAGGAAAAAATATTCAATGCACACCGATTATTCAAACAAGTCATTGGCAGATAGCTCCATATTCCGTAGTATTTTGTTTCCATTTTCACAAAGATATATCAATACATGTAGTTAAAATATTTTTTTAAATTACAAACGGATTAGGGTATATCGACCATGATAATGTTGGAAATGGGATGATACAGAATGTCTTATAATGCCTTATATATTCTCATGGTACTCCAACACAATATTTCAGTGATTGCAATGAGCAACATGGTTCGAACTCCATCGTAAAAGACTATGTATCATCCCACTTAATTATGTATATAATATGTAGAATTTACTTATTAAATTTAAGCATAGAAAAGAAAATAAGAGATACCTTTAAAAGAATCCCAGCACCTTTCCGAATTATGGCCTATATGCCCAAATATTAGATGAAACTAAACAATAACTTAGGTTAATTTCCATCGTGCAAAATGCTCCCAATCACCCAATTCACCTAGCTCACAACTGCAGCACAAATAGCAAACAATAAGTTTAATTTTAAGTAAGAAAGCATTTATTTGCACAACTGTGTATATCCAAAATAGTATCACATTTTTAAAATAGATTTTATATATATATATGCAGGTGTCCGGAAGACCCTTTGCATATACAAACACTCTATGGTAGTTTCGTTTACTCCTGATTTTTAGGAAACAAATAACGAAATTCGCTAAATTTTCCACCACCATTTAGTGCGGATCATTTCATTTATCCGGATTTCGTCCATTTATGTGAAATTATTGAATTTTTCAATTTTTAATTTTTAAGAAAAGTCAAAAGTAGATAACAAGGAACAAAAATTTCACAGAAACAGGAGAACTTACCAACTCAAAATTCGGATAATGAGCTGCACTACACGGTGGAGGACAATTTAGTGGATTTCCACATTTGTTTGAGAAAAATCATGCAGGGACAAACGAAATTCCCATAAAGCCTACGTATAAGCAAAGGACCGTCCGGACACCCTTTTTAAACAACTCGTAATGCTAACGAATGAGTTCCATCTAGCTGGAACAAGACATGGGAGGGATGTTGGATAAGCTGACATTCATTTCATCGAAAATATAATAATAAATTAATGTACACTTTATATGACGCAGACACAAACATGTATGCATGTGAGATACCAGTTTCACGTTCGTATTAGCATAGTCAAAAGTTCCAAGTAAGCAGCAATTGGAAAAGTACTGTTAGCCTAAATGCCAATGTATCCATAACACTAACTACCAATGTGCATAAATTAGCTAGCTGCTAAGTTCAACAGTGAGCAGCTCTTAATTCAAATTCCTGTTACTATGAGTGACTATGATGGCACATACTGTACACAGTACAGCTCTAAATTTAATCTTATCAGGATGTTCAATATAGGCTAATACTTGCATAAACTTCAGTCCATAAAGCCAACAAAACAGTATATGTCTGTAAATTATGAATACATGCACACTGCCTATAGCTGAACAAATGGTGATAGGATTAAGAAGCAACATTCCCATTATATTTCTTGTAGTCTCATCTTGCAGCTAGATCAAAAGCTTCCATATTCTTTGATGACATGAATCAAAAATTCTGGAAGTGTGTGGTGCTACTGTGATTTTGGTCAATGAGACCACGAAAATAGGATTTGCAACAATAGTTCAACAAAAAAGTAAAACCTGTTCACCAAAATATAGCTACATGTATTAAAATAAATTGGAAATCAATTCCAAAGTGCAAAAAGTTGAAATAGGAATGCAGTGCAATAACATATGCATCAAAATCCGCATAATTAATGGCAATAAAACGTGTTACAATTGCACAGAATACCGGTAAAATTAAAGCAAAGTTCTTTTTTTACATTGACTAGTTTGCATCTAATCACATGGTACGTGTGATGGCCGACTAGTGGAATGATTATACTTGAGTATGATATAAAGCTTCTATATGCATTGCATATGGTATTCGACCCTTTACATGGCACATTTCTTACATATACCATCACCTAGTCACAGTCACCAAAATGCCAACTGTATAAAATGCATACTCTGAACTGAAATAAGCTCAGAGTAAAGTTCAGTTCAGAGTATGCATTTTAATCATTTCAATTGTTGTGTAACTTTGACTTGTCTGCAAAGTAGAAACCAAAAATACAAAGACGACTTAATAACATCCGATATCTAAACCGCCCTGGATTGAGTTTTCTTTTTCTCCGAATTGTATGTCAAAAACTTAAGTTATTGCAGACATTTGTCTTAAAGTCACGTGACATCCATCCATTAATTGAAATAACGAAATCTTATAAACCGAAATATAACATACACCGCACTCAAGGTCTGCCAAATAAAATGCTAAAGAAGATTTTATAACGCAGACTCTGTCACAAACTGGCAATCTTCAAATGTCAACTTCCCAGACCTTCATCAGAGGCTGCTATAAATTTAAGCCGATGATCTTTCAGTCACTTTTATAAAATATCGTCTCAAATAAAAACAGAACATTACTGTGTAAAAAAGCAAATAATGCATAGTAAACAATTGAACTGAACCACAAGGACAGAATATCAAACTGATGGGATACATCCCCCCTACCGAGTGATCTTTGACACAATGACCAGGTAGTCAAAATGAGCTTGAAACGACTTTCAGTAAAGGGACGTTCATTGTCTTGTAACTGTCAACACCTGACTAAAACATCAAAATATGCCCTTAGATTCTCACCACTTGATTCACAATGTGCATTTGATGGAGTTAAGGCTGAACTGAGTGCATGATTTGTAACAGGTGTGCATATAGGATTTATTTCACATTTATGTCCATATCACAGAAGTCTCAAAGCACGAGCTATGCCTCAAGTATCCAATTACGCTTATCTGATTGAGTGAAAACAGGCTTTGGTAGTCTATCCTGTTGTTCAAGTATGGTACAAAAAGAAGCGGTGGTAGGGACATAAAATAAGACATAAATTGGTAGGAGACTGAATTGATTTTCATGAACTTTGGAAGTGCATACTATTATGGAAAGCAGTTTAAGTTTCAGCACCACATGCTAAACCAACCAGACCATGCAAGAACTAAAAGTAATATCTAAAAAATTCATCAAAAAATGATCATTAAAAATTTCAACTTTGACATATACAGCGCAAGCTACCTTTTGTTTACTTTATCGACCCACCGATTATGATGTAGTCAGCATACAGTGGGTCGATTTCTTTGCACATTATAGTGTAGCAACCATTGATAAAGTTACAATAAAAGGGACATGAAACATTTTTTGATGAAAATAACATATTTTGCATAATAATGTGGTTTCAACAATTACTAAAAAAAACACGTTTTATCGAGACTTACCCATCAACAGACGTGGAACGATTAATTTGTGTATGTTTGCTCTGTAAGAATAAAAATAAAATGTAATCATTTATATACCAGATATCGATCTTAATAAATATCGTGCATGAAAATCGAGGTAATATCTACTGCACCCGATTTAAAATAAATGGGCTTCAAGATTCAAAACAGTATTTCCAAATACTTTAGAATTATACAATATAAAAACATACTTTTCAATAGAATTGCAAACCAGTCGATCTGGTATCACAAAAATAGCAAACCACCACAAATCAAAAAGGCATTCATGACAGCAGCATCTTAAATCAACTACAGCCCATTGCAGCCATTTCTATGTTTCTTTTCAATTAAACCAGGTTTATAGAATAAATTCAAATTCAACTCGTGTATGGTTCAGGCAATTAGGGTAAAAACTAGGCAAGAGAAGC
The DNA here is from genome assembly GCA_034695085.1 of Cylindroiulus punctatus. Taxonomy (NCBI): domain Eukaryota; kingdom Metazoa; phylum Arthropoda; class Diplopoda; order Julida; family Julidae; genus Cylindroiulus; species Cylindroiulus punctatus. Next base: position 3,913 of record JAQFYZ010003715.1, on the reverse strand, counting down.
AACTGATGTTACCTTTCTTAAGGAATTGGGTGCCATAGATGGGGGTAGAGCAGAGTCGGTTATAAGCTGATGTGGAAGCTCAAAAGGGAAGTTGGCATTAGCAAGTTTCATGCAATCTTCCAATGTTTTAATGAATGTATCACACGTGGCACCAAGGAGACTCGTGGCTTCAGTCAATGTCTGCGAACAGCAAACATAGAAACCAGTCAGTTTCATTCTGGCAAGAAATTACTATTGCTATTTACATGCTGTACGTTTTTAAAACTTTCTTTAAATAACGAAATTCTAAGGATTCTATGGTGTTCTCCATAACAACTGTTATTGATAATTAGCATGCAAAAGTTATTAGGATGACCAAAAAGTCAAAGCTATGTGAACTTTAGTATTCAGTAATCTATGAATCTTGCAGTATTCCAAAACTATTTTGCTAACTTTGCATGTTTTACAACAGTAGACTATCAATTAGGTGATAGTCAACTTCAGCATGTTCATAGCAATACTTCAAAATAGAAAAAAAAGCAAGTCGCACCAACACCGAAAAGCAATAATTCACATCTTATCAAACATTCTCTAAAAGAGCCCCCTGCATGCATCAGAGAGTTTATGACAAATTCTTCAGTACGGAGTTGTGTACTGATCAAATGTCCAAGGGATTCAACATTTACTGTAGTTTTATCAAAATAATGAAACACTGCTATGAATTTTCCTGGATATCAATCAGATAGCGGCTAGAGATTGAACCAATCTTAGATACATTAACATGCCTATGTACAATTTTATAAAAATAGCTCAAGAAGCTAACAGCTTTTTCTTCACCTCAGGATTTGGTGATTGCTCAGTTGCCGCCGACTTAACAGTGTGCACTTGTTGCATGAGAAGGTCACAGTATAGCCGGAGTTCAGATTTTTTGGTTTTGAGCATGTCAGGACTTGTGCTACCTGTAAGTATGAAATGAAAGCTATCAGTGTGGATGTTCTAGGTGACAAACAGAAACTATAATTGAGTCTCACTGATTCCCCATTCAGTAACAACCAATGTCCATCAAATTTCCTCGCCAAGATTGTATTAAACCAAACATTTGGTATCCACCAACTACATATCTACTTAAAAGAATCAAAAGCATGATCACATTTGATTAGAATGGAATACCCCTTACTTGTTTCTTTCTGTTGTCTGGCACTAAGACTGGCTTTGGCACTACCCAAGGCTACGAGCCACTGCTGCCTTTCCTGAGGAGTGGCCGTCTTCAAATAGAAATGCTGCTCAGAAGGAATTACCAGATCCAATCTTGTATTATCCACAGAATTAACTGCAAAAAACACAATATGCCTATTTAATATATAATACCAGTCACTGGAAATACTCGTTGCAATGGCGACACCATTGTTTACTTGATCCGGTACAAATGGTTGCGAACACACTTGGTGGAAACGCATGAGGATATAGGAAAGTGAGCCAAGGACGAGTGAAAAATTATTATTATTAACGAAGACGCCATTCGAATATGTTACAGCTATGCAGAGCATAATTCATGTTATGTCGAATAAGGCAATCTTTCAATAAGTTTTAAACTTACCTCGTGAAAATCAATAGATTCAATATTTGAACAGCCAAAATAAGTAGAGAACATTTAATGAAAACTCCTAGAGCTTCCTGTGGACCAAATCTGCGAGATTCGTATGTGGCACAAGGCCAACAAATGAAAGGAAAAATGCTGATGATTGCATGCCTACAGGCATCATCATCATCAAGACAGCAACTTACAACAATCAGATATTGAAGCACCGTGGCAAACACAATTTTAAAAACTGTAGTTCACATACATGTACATGTATTCAGAATTTCTAGTAAATAAATTTTCAGTCCAACCAATTACCTGAAAAAATGAGTGAAATGATTACCTAAAATTTATCTTAGAAACATAATCAAAAATGCCTAGTGTGTATTTAAAAAAATATAGCAACATACTATTAATAACAATAAATCCGCTACCGCCAAATCAGGAAATGGTTTCAAGTCGACATGCCTATTGACTTTACATGTAAAGCCCGTACCACGGACTACTCTCAGAGCACGAGCAATGACTCAAGTATCAATTTGCGCTGATCTGATTGGTTTGAGTACCAATACATAAATGGTACGCCTATGATAAGCTTTTAAATATCTGCAAAGATGGATATGGCACGTGCATTGCATATTTAAAAACGTCATGATCCTGCATCTAGATGTAAATACCGATATTCGTTCGAGATCTAGTATGGCAAGCTAGAGAGTAAACAACACAAGTAAATTTGAAGGCTACAATGAGGAAACTGATTTAGACACCTGCATGTAAACATTATGTCTACATGATATTCAAAGTTGAATAAAGAATACTCCAGGACTGTGAATTAAGAGGAAGTTGGTAAATGTAATGTACACTTAACATTCAAGTCACAAAATAAGCAAATAGTGGTTTTTGGATATAGTTGCTGCATTGCCCAAATCCATCCCCGATATCCAGATAATTTTCTTAAAATAGAAAGTGTTACTTTTTCCAGTTTTAGAATTTAAGAGGAAAATGCATGCCGAGAAAGTATCCCATCATTATTAATGACGGAAACCGAACTGCGTTGATTATGCATGTTGCATGATAAATCACAATATTTCGTAGAAATGCACAAGTACGTGCATGTACATGTATCATCATATAGCAAGGTTAATTAAAATATAATTTGATAATTAACTGTATTTGGATGGGACTACTTGTCTGATATTACAGTGCACGAGAAGGTCATTACAAAATGTATGCTAATTAAAATGGCGTGCTTGAAGAAAATGGCATCTGGGATTACCATGTTCATTAACGAGTATACAACATCAGGCTGATTCCTTTCACGGACGGTCGATCTTGTTAGAGGCTATAGTGTATAAGTCAGGTACAATCAAACCAGGCAAGGAGGAAAGTACTAAGAAGTAGGTGACTGGACCATAATTCCACTGCCCTAAATAACTCAGGAGAGTTATACAAGAAAGTACTTGCGTGTGTACCTGTTGGTCGCTACCTAAACAATTCAATAGATAGCCAGACCCATTTAACCACCCTTGCGTCCGTTTTCGTATTTAAATCCTAAATCACTGACCTCACTATCAAATGAAACTGCAGATCTGAAGTCAAGCATAGCTTTGAAAATCAAAGTCTTCGCAGCACAAATTCAGGTCTAACCGAATAATATAACATTGAGATCAACAACCTCGATGCAGTTTTTAACGCCATCCTTAGGTCAACATACCCAGAAAAACTCAACCCGTAGAAGTGCTTTATCCACAGAGAACTTATATATCATTCAAGATCTGACAAGTTTGAAACAATCAGAGAGAATTACATGTACAATAAAAAACATGAGAACATTTCACCTCTGACTACTTTATACTACTTCTATTATTGTCCTTATTTGATAAACTGTAAATAAAAATGTTATGGCTGATATGCAAATGACGTTATGACAAAACATTATGTAATTGACCATAATTCTCCATTTCAAAAAATTTGCGATTAGCACTGTAGGCCTTACTATTTCGACGCTGGGCCATTCACCCAAAAAAAGTTTAGCCTGAAGTGAAAGGTCTCCCTCTCACATGCCATTGGCGTTTATACGGAAAGCTTGGCATCTAGGCCACTAAACTGTGTCTGTTGTGCCTGAATACATTTTTCATAAATTATTTGGTAAGAAAAATCAGCAGGGTACAGACAGAACCAGGATCATTTTAGTTTGAATATTTTCTGCAACATACTTGTAGGGGAGAGGGGGGCACATTTGGACATGGGGCACATATGGACATGAGCAATTTACTCCCTTCTGCTTCTATGTTAAGTTTGCTTGTTCTGCCACCAGATGGCCTCACTAGTATGAGTCATGAAATAACTTGGCAT
>JAQFYZ010003714.1:0-12745 GCA_034695085.1 Cylindroiulus punctatus | reverse complement strand
TGTCCATGATCCAACCTGTGGTTATTACATTGAAATTTGTTTATGAAATATCTTTTGTAAACCAATTTCTGAATTTGTGGGCATACTTCAAAGTCTTCTTTAAATTCAAGCGATTTATAGCTTTAAATGCAATTTTATTATAATGATAACAGGCTTGTCAATACTCCACGAATAAATAAGCGGTGGGCCTACTTTAATATCTGAAGAAGTTAGCGCATCTAAAACCTTGAATCGTTTATTGATAAAGGAAGCCATCCATCAGTGGATATCTCTGTTGGTCATTGCTTGGGCTGCACTTTGAAAATGATGCCAACCAAATCTTTCACATTTTCAATCTCATCATCACATAGTGGCTAACGTATGGGGCATTTTTTAAATCTTAGATGCACTCCATACATGGGATGAGAAAACATCAGCGTTGTTTTACTAATAATTTCACCACATACATAATAATTTCGTCATATACATGTTCAACAGTCTTGATGCACTGTTGACTTGACACCATGTATTAATGTTTATTACCATTTCATTTTAACATATTAATAACAATTTCTGCAAGATGTGTATGCAAGGATTGATATAATCTGATAATTAAATTAAACCAATGAAATTCCATATTTTTTCAAACAGTTGTTTACTATACTGAGGCAGTTTCTTAAACCTTGTTATCGATTTTTAATCTTCCATTATGAACTTTTTTCTGTAATCCGCTGTACATCGATGTCCTTTAATTTGGAAATCAGAAGAAAGTGGTTGCTGGAGGCGTTCATTATAAGGATGCTACTGTTTCATCATCAGTTGACCACTCTGTTTGCAATTGTGGCCATAATAGTAGTCCACTGAGGCCACTACTGAGATTAAGTTTTCCTTTAGGTTAGTGCAATGCGACTTAGCGTAGGCGAAGGAATATACAGTGAAGTACTACTAGAATCTTCATAAAATTGACTTCATAAAATTTACTTAAAATATACTTAATGACTGCTTGATATTTCGATTTCACGTGTTGCAGGGGGCAATTATTGCCATTATATAACACCCACATCCTGTTTCAGTTTGTACATGTAAATGCTCGCGAGACATACGGTGTAATAAAATTTCCTGAACGAGTGAACTCTCTTTATCACACTATCGATTTCATTGTGCCTCTGAACTTTACATATATCGCAGTATATTTTAATGCCTCGCCATAGAAACCGAAAGCCTATTAATGAAACTCTGGGGCAATATGCATAGATGAGATGATTTTCATCGTATAAACTTCTTGAACAGACCCTTAAGGATAACAAACACTTGGCAACACTGGAAGTTTACAAATTAAAATCACCCTTTCGCATCGAGCTTTAATTCTTCATCTCAAATTACTGAATTAATGAATAATGTTCGTGCTAGCGTTGGATTTAACGGTAATTCACGTTTCACCTTTGATTATAACAGAGATAAGGTGCACTGGTTTGTGGTTACCATTGTAAATATATGTACAGGGTGCCTTCTTAATTGGAACTTGTTTTTTTGATGCTTTCGAAATCATTCTACGGATGTAATATAACATTGTATGCCAGACTTGTCAATAAAAGGTCAAAAAAGATTTAAGCCTCGTAATTAGTTTCTGATAAAATATCTTCTGTATTGAGGAATACTAAAGCACATTTATTACACATCACATTAATAGAGAAAATTCTAAATGATTTTTTAAATGTGAGTAATATGTGAGCACTTTCCTATTAAAAGTATAACATTCTGTGATTTCTTCAGTGCATGATGTGCATGTACACCATTTTATTATTCTCAACGTAAAGCTTTCATAAAACTAAAATCACTGAACAGCCAACTGACAATATAGCCATAAGAAAAATATGTCATGTTTTATTTCAAGGTTTGGCTGTTGTTATTTTGACATGTTATATTTTTTAATGAACACAATTGCATGTTATTTTTTCAATGAGTACATTTCAATGAACACCAATTCTATTGCAAATATTTTACCTAAACTAAATTTATTAAATTCCTCTCTAAGAATACATGTACCTCCCTTAATACATGTACAAGTGACAAAATATACATAATGTTGGAGCATGTTTTAAAGTAACGCAACTGACAGCGGCGTCATTAAACAATATAACTTGCTTTACTTTTCTCGACACCTGCATTGCAAGTTGTTGTGAGTAGAAAAAACGTTTCATCTGTATGTCTATTGGATTTAATGCCTTTCACAGTACGATGAGTAGGCATACTTGGCAGCATGAATTGTAATCAATCATAAATATTATACAATTTCGGACAGATTCGAGGGAAAAACGGAGTAAACAGCCTTGGCTCCCTTCGCGATGACTGAAGCATTACAATGGGCGTATATTATGTATAATGGTGAGGCCAGAAATATACGATAAATCGATAAAATCCCTAAAATAGGAGGAGACCGAATTTCTGGACGCATCAAAACGCTTTAATGCTTTTGTACGTCATTGATTTCTGTCTTGTCAAGGACGAAGGTGAAATCTTCAAATCCACTAAATCGTTTGACATAAGACATTTTACGGTTTGCATCTTCCGTCCTATTTCGATTTTGCTTTTATGCATTCAACACTGTACGCCAGCACGCTGTTTCATAACACTGTGGCAACAGTCCAAACTCTACTCATGGGCACCCCTGTACTTAGGCCATTTCTCTAACATACACATTTTCGCGAAAATGTATCTGTTAATGCAGTGGATTTTATCACGGATATAAGATTAATGCCGAAAAAAGCTCTAACATGTTAAATATAATTATATTCAATTATTTGGGATTGCCCAAGTATATTTCAAGCATAAACAGCATACTTTCGTTCTGGAGAAACTCCTTACAAATCGTCTTGCAAAATTCAGATTTGAATTCGAAAGTCTAAACAATTGTTCAAATCAAAGCCAGAAATGGCGAATTGAATATTTTCGTATATGAGTAAATCCCAGGTGGTTGGCACTTCATAACATTTTCTATGCCAACACATACAATAAAATTCCATCAGATTTCACATTCTACTAGCACACAGTATAATATGTGGCATCATGAATTTAAACATAGCCTAAAACAAACATTTATTTGATAGATCAAAGTACACAGTTATTTTACAATACGTTTAGCTGTGTAGTTATCAGAACATATGTTTTCAGTGCATATAATATGAATTAGGTAATGGGTGAAAATGAATACAGTACATGTTTTTTATTATCTTATCAATTATATTTTTGATATGATATCTTAAACCAGTTAACACGTTTTAACAACATTTAAATGCATTATATTTATAGACTGCGGAAAAAAAAATTTAAAACAAGGCAGTACAAGTTAGGTGTACTTTTCAATGTGCTGATGGTATATTTCGACAATTTATTTCTCTATGTCTTATCGATTTGGGCAGCTTTGAGCGTTTAGGTCTGGTTTTTTCATGGTGCCATTACATGCCCAAGGCAGGGAGGGCAGAGTGTAAAACAATAAATTCACGCAGAAGCAAGGGCAAAATTTCACGGCTTGCAGAAACGATCTTAAATGCTGGTTCACCGGCTTAGGCGAAAACAATAAAAGGTGATGGCCCAGCCAGCAGATTTCCAAAAGCAAACGTTAAACCTGAGCGACTCCATGCAGAAATGAGCAAATAGAGGAATAAGGAGACTTGCCAGGGACCAACAATCGCTATTATGCCCCATCACGACTGCCAGTTGATGGGTCAACAGTGTGAATACGTGACCTGGCACTGGGGATTCGTCCTGCTATCCGAGCTTTGTGATAATCCCATTGTACTACATGACCACTGTGAGCTGGATACCAATCCGTGGATTAACAATAGGTCGTGCAACCCATCTCATCGTGCTCTCAAATACACTTTCTTAGTTTTTGTTGTTGTAACACAGCCCCTAACAGGTGCCTCTGACCTCAAACAGTGTTCTGTGCTTACGAATTTCAGCAGAGAACCAAAATCGAAACGCAATATGTGACTCTTACTGCGAATCCAGCATCCAGAAAACATTGACATTGATTTCATTTAGAACTAAATTTCAGAATTTTTGTATACTTCTGCTTTTTTTCTGCTGCAAAATAGCAAGTAAACACAGGAACACAAGAATGCAGAATTTCAGAAATTCTGAACATACGTGTGTTATGTACTTTCAAAGAAATAAGCAAATTTCAACTGATTTTACGTTTCTTTGGATAAAGTCGTTTGATGTTTGCATATTTTTAATGATATTCAATCAAAAATCAATGTTTAGTTCATTTCTCAATGAGGTTTTAAAACCACGTGATATACATGATGAATGAATCAATATTTTTAAAAATGATATCAAAACGCGAATGTTTCAAAAATACATGACTTCCAGATGATATTAGCGAAACTATTAGTAACATCCAAATGCAACAGAAGATTTAAATATTATTGCTGACAACTAAAATGTCCAACAATCCGCGCACTATTTTGCCATAAATAAGCTTAATAGAATCTTATTCCTGTCCTAATGTCATCATACCCATGATGCCCATATTTTGTTCATCTCTCAATTAGGTTTGAAAACCACAATGAACTGATATACAGGGTGAATTGACCAGTATTATTGACATAATAACCCAAACGTGGATATTTCAAGATGTCATCAGCGAAAATATTAGTAACATGAAAATACAACATGATTTGTGTATGACAATGTGAGTTTTTTTTTTTAACTCACAAATTTTTTGTGCACAATTCCTAATACCAAATGTACAGAATTTAAAAAAAATTCTTAATTCGAGTATTTCAGAAATTCCGAACATCCAATGAATTAATGAAATTGTACTATTTTTCTGTTGCTTGGAACAGGAAGTGTTTTGCACTACTTTTGGTCACAAAACATTGAAGTAAGTACTAACGTTTAAAGCTGATGTCGTATTACGCATTTTTCTTTTCATATTTTCTTATTCAGATTCCTTCACAAACAAATGTTATCTCGCTTTGAGTCCTAAAATCCATACTTTCAGAGCTGCTGAAATCGTTTGAAATTTTTGATGAATGAGGACGACGCCTGACCTAAACACGTTGTTTTCTTGTGGTAACGACACTTTCGGATGAATGTTCTCTAATTGCTAATCAAATGCATATATGGGTCTATCCATTAGAAATTTGTATGATAATGTTCAGTGAGGCGTACTCAAGCCTGCTTTTAATCAGAGCTGAAACACATGTTTACTGGTACGAACGTTGATCGAAGAGCCGTGAAGAGTTTAAGCCCAGGCAGATCCTTAAGTGTCACTTTAGTAAGTGAACGCCTCACTTACGAGATTGTAATTAATATGATGTCTAATCCAACCGATTCGATCGCACTATCAATTGAATGTCAGCAGACTAGAAGCTAATTTGGCTGCACCACAAGAACATTGCACCAACCTCACATTATACACTATTCTTAAGAAATCAGATATTAGCTACATTTGAACCCATAATTATGCACATCCTATTATGAGAATATGATATTATACATGTATATGAAGATCTTGTTTAGTTTTTTCATTATCTGATAACACAATCAAATAAGGATGTGAAATTGTTTTGAGAAATTATTCACAAAACTTAAGAGGTGAAAGACAATTTTTGAGTCGTGTGAAAAATTTCGGATGTCAAAATGTTGTATATATGCCAAAACGTTTGTCAACGTCTGACAGGAGGCAGAAAAAGTTTGAAATGCACTGGAATAGCGGCATTGTTTACTTGTAAAAGCACTTATTTAACAATGCAAGGAAAATGTGACAACTCTTCAAATGATAACGGGACAAGGTAAATTATAATATGAAATCTTTGTTTGATGCTGTATTTATTACTGATTTACAGACAAAATATTTGTCGAAGATTACATTTATTTATCAATGATGAAAATGTTTAATTATGGTAAGAGCTTTCAGAATTTAACGTGTGCAGCATAATTATTAGCATCGAAAAAAATAATTTATTTTCATAGGTCAGTGACATATGTGTAAATGGTGCTCCCTAGATTGATTCATATTTAATGATGGTTTTGTCATTCAACTGTTTTAAACATGGTCATTAATTTTCGTTTGAAGCTGCACCCATTGCTTAGAATTAGCAGACGACCCAACCAAACGTGTTTTCATGGAAAAAGTCAATATTTCAGCTTAAGTGAAATTCATACCTTCTGATCTTTTAGTTTTACTGGATTTAATTTCTACGTTTCCTCACATTAGAATTTATTTCAAACGTATCCGGAAGATTATTTCCGCCCGAAATTAATCACACCAATTTGCTTAAACCCTAAATTTGTTTGACTTACTCAATGCTCTCTTCTGCATAATGGCGAGCTTATATGAGATCCAAATATTTATGCGCCAAAAAAATCTTTTCAACGAAGAATTAGCGATGCTGATAACGCATGCGTGATATTAGGGAATTAAAAATGCCAGCACACTCTTTCAGTACATCTTGAATCAAATTTCCATTAAATTTTCAGGAACCCAGTGAGCATACTTTCTGGAAGCTTACCCAAATCTTAATTTTCTTTACAATTATCCAGCCATGGATACAAATTTAAGATGCTCGCTTAAGTTCCACTCAGTGGCAGAATAGAAGGTGAAATTGCAGTTTTTTTTTGGTTTCCTCTACAGTAGGCCTAATAATTTCCCGGTGTGTAACACAACCACGTCGTGAATGTGTACTTTCAGTAATGATTTAAACATGAAATCGTGTTAAGATCTAATGAGAAAAACTTTGGATTTACGCTGATGTGTATGGACATATAAAATATATAACTCTCCATTCTATAAATCTAAAAAACATTTAATATGCAATGTAACGCTTAAGAATGCAGTGTGTGTCTACATCATGAAGAAAAATTTGTACCAATTCTAAGATTTCTGCATGCCAATGCTGTTGGTAGACTTCAAGGCTATCGGTGTTTTCCAGTGTCAAGGGGCAGAATGAAAGACGTATACAGTGTGACCAAAAAGTCTTTTCTCGTGGAATAGCTTTTCGATCACCCTGTATACGTGTGTATTATATGTGAAAAGTCTTATTCACATTAATCAAGACTTTTTGGTCACCCTGTATACGTCCTACAGTCAGCCCCTTGACATTGGCAAACACTACTAACTTCTAGACCATCAGTGTTTGCCAAGGTTCAGGGGCAGAGCGTAAGACGGATACCGGGTGACCAAAAAGTATTTTCGCATTGAATAGCTTTTCGATCACCCTGTATACGTGTGTATTTCATGTGAAAAGTCTTATTCACACCAGAATAAAGACTTTTCGGTCACCCTGTATACGTCCTACAGTCAGCCCCTTGACACTGGCAAACACTACTAACTTCTAGACCATCAGTGTTTGCCAAGGTTCAGGGGCAAAGCGTAAGACGGATACCGGGTGAATAAAAGTCTTTTCGCATTGAATAGCTTTTCGATCACCCTGTATACGTATATATTTCATGTAAAAAGTCTTATTCACATGGAAATAGACTTTGATCACCCTGTATCCGTTTTATATTTTGCTTCTTGACACTGGCAAACACTGCTGACTCCAAGGCCATCAGTGTTTGCCAGTTTCATGGGGCAGAATGTAAGACGTATACAGGGTGACCAAAAAGTGTTTTCAATATGAAAAACACATTTTGGTCACCCTGTATACGTCTTACGTAATGTCCCTGGCTTCAAGGTCTTCTTCAAGACTGGCTTCAAGGCCATCAGTGATTGCCTATTGTCGGTCGTTAAGGACACCTCGTTTGAGACATAACGTATCGATTCACCAGACTAATTTTATTTCGAGTGCATCAATTATTAGTACGGGCGTAATGAATCCAATAATTCGTATAAAGTTGTTGGCAAAATAATCAATCCAGATGCTTCATTTTTCGAAGTGTGGTTTACCTCATTCCCATTTTGGCGGAAAAATCATTTCAATAGCAACGATAATGATCGCGGAGAAAGTGCACTATTCGGAAAGACAATCCATTGCTATATCCTGGTGACCTTTAGCATTTCTCGCATTTCCTGATCCTTCGGTTTGCTCTCTTTTCTTGTGAGACGTTGCCTCGCATATAAAAGCCATCCCTTCGGGTTATCTGGCAAACAGCTTCCCAAAAACTAGCGTATAAAATTACTGCGAAATAGTCAAGTATGGCATCAAGAAAATGATAATAAACTGGTTTCATTTCTGGAGTTAGTTCCTTTCTGTTTACGATGTTGGTCTTTTAAAACTCACCGTTGTAAGTACTTTGGGCTGCGAGATAAAAAAGCGCCTTAGCAAAGCATTCTTAGCCTTTTTCTTATTCCGCTTTCGATTGCTTTTCCCCTACGCAATAACGTCGTGCAAAAGTCTAGAGCTAAGATGCAATAATGGCCTCCATCATTGACTTAAGACCCCGGATGACTATTGCATAACCTTATATGGCAATCCAATGGTGGGGCACATTCGCCTATTTACATGTGGAAAAGCTATCCGTACAGGCGAGTCTCGTTTTCATCGCCATGCCAGAATTTTATGGACGAAAAATATATATTATTTCAAAATATAAATGGGACCCTCCTTCGCGTTTCACCGACGCGAATTATACGGCCTAATAAAAACGAGGAAATGTAGCTGTTCGCCGCTGCGAAAATAACAAAAAGCATTTTCGTCACAAATGTTATACAAATTGCACCAATTAACGGAAAAGGATACACCTACGTGACTGGTCTTGGCGAGAAATTGCTTGCTTGTAAGCTGCAATTCATGCTAAAGGGGATACGAAACTAAACACAAGCTTTTTTGTCATAAATGGACGTTTTTGATAAATTAAAGCCATTTGCTGTTCGTAATTTGTGATGAACAGGTGGGCGCCCATCCACTTCTAATATTAAAAACGTAGGAGGTTCGCAGTTAACAAATTAATTAATATGAAAGTGCAGTTATTTTTTATCGTACGTGTAAATTAACCTTTCTGATAAACTGAGGCGCTACAAAGAATTTTATGTGACGAACATCCATATCTAATATGAAATTAAGGAGCTTATAAGGACATGGTGTAATATCATCCTTAAATTGAAAAATACGAAAGTTGCAGTTATATTTTAATTATCACTTACTTTCATTTGTATTTGGCACATACTAACATATCTTAAATATTAGTTTGGCTTGAAAGTCCGACTAACGTTTTTGAAACCCTTTAATGGCCAGCATGATAGATTAAGAACAAGATTAAACTTAATATGACAGAATATTTTCGTATAAAATATGCAGGAAGCGATCTGAACTTCGGTGTGAAAACTACTAAGTTTGGGTTTTGAATCTTTTTAAAGGACTCCATATGTATAGTAATGGTCCTTGAAATCCACTAACAGAATTAAGGAGTTCATAAGGACTTTTCAGGACGCTGGAACCATTAAACAATAACGATATCTGTAAAGTAAATTAAAAATGTTCGGCAAAAAGATTGAAATGAAATTACATTTGAAAATGTTAAAAAAACAATTTTTTTGTCAATTTTATAAGAATTTATTAACGCCAGGTGCCAAACACCATTTTGAAATGTATTGCATGTCTGTACCAGGTGTTCCCATTATTTTGTCCATCCCATCCCCAGTGTTCTGAACAAGAAAATTATATATGAAGGAACAGGTGTTCTTTCAACCCAGACAGCATACGTTAAATTGATTCTATATTTCAAACTTTTTTAATCACTAATTCAATCTGTAATAACTTCTATTTTATCCCGGTGGTGAGATTATGGGGACTTTATGGTACAATTTAAGAGCAATTTAAAGCTGAAATAGCGAACCGGAATAGAAATTAATTGATAGATTGTCTGTTGACCAGTTCCTGATAACACGCCAAAATTTCACTTTGATATGCAGCGAAAACTTGTCTAAATTAAAACTTTAAAAATCAATAACTTTCCCGAAGTTGCTCTCGAGAGTCAATCCGCTGGAGAATTATGGGTAGGAAAAGCAGGATAAGAAATCCAATTTATTTGACAATTTTGCTATAATTTTCCAAATCCTCGATCCATGAAATTCTCCGGGGTTGCATTATCAGTGGGAAACATTAAATTTACCGCACCCGTCATTCCGTTACATTATAATTCACAGTTCTGCAGGGTTATTATTAAAAACAATTGGATTTTCGCAAAATAGCAATTTCTTCGAAGTGCGTGGGACAATAATTCACATTCGGTTCAATATGATTCCCCTTAATATGGTGGGGTGAATGAATGAAGCGCTGCTTTATATACAGGGTGCACAATAAATGTTCCCTTGTAGTGTCAGATACACTGTAAACATCCTATGCGTTTATTACATTTTGTCATCTTCGCTATAAATGTGAAGCAATATTTTTAGTCTAAAAATGTGCTGCAAAATACTCTGACTTATTGTCTGACTTAGCATCTACATGTATAGAGATACAACAATTGTATTAAAAACTAGGCATTTTACAAAAACTCTTTTGTCAAATTTTAGTTTTTAGGGGTAAAGTTGAATGGCATTGAACGGCATAATTAGATCCTACTATTTTGGAAACAGATTCTTATTCTACACTAAAAGATAAATAAAAACCCAAAAATTATTTACGTAAAATGCCTAGTTTTAAGAAAATCGTTGTATCACGATCGATGAACGCCTCACCCTATATACTGGGATTTTCATTTTTTTGTGTAAAATAAAAACGTATGCCATTACAGTTATCACTACTGAAATTCGATAATGTCTAGCCATGTCATGTCCTTAGTTGTATCGATAATTTTGTGTTGAATTTCAATCATTTGACGTTACTTAAGTTGACGTCACTGTTTACGGAAATTGTCCTAGAGGGTGATTGAAGACTGAAGTTTAAATTTGCTTTCAATGCCCTACTAGTTTTCTGCTTTGCATGTTTCTTCAATTTTATTGTCTTCAAAATGAAAGATATTTACATATCCATGGGATTTATTAAAAATATGTGCAGTCTTGATAGACAGTACTGTCAAGCAGTTATGGAGATATGACCACACAGTCTACATTGTGTACAAAGATTGATTATAAAATGCCAGAAAATGTTATGCGCACTAACCTCCTCGTCATGGGCAAGGAATTTTGAAATTTAAAATATCAGATAAGTAGGCACCAATCTTATGTCAGTTGAAAACCTTTGACTTTTATGGAAATTCGCCCATTTTGGGGAGATACTCAGGTAGACCTAATAATGACGTTGTAAATTGACAATGTAAACTGCATGTATGTTGACATACACAACTAAGTTTACGTCGGTTAAATTAAAATCCGTCAAACTCTTGTTTCTTTTTCCTAACGTATTTACAACTCGGATTATTTGTTACTTGGAACGTCAGTCAATTTAGCAGTTTTATTTGTTTTTGAATTTTCTTCATTTTGTTTTTCGGCTGCCCTCTTTGACCTCCCCAGACTAAATCCGATTACAGCTGAGCGGCGCCGAGTAGCTGAACATGAAACGAATCATTGAATTTTATAAAACAAATAAAACGGACAAAATAATCATTATTTTCTAACAACGTCATGCTGTTTTTATATTCCAATGTACGAGGCGTATTTGCTGCATACAAACATAACGTTTGTAGTTCCTACGCCCTTCGTCCAAAATGGCTCAACTTAAACTGGAACTCTAAGATTAAATTTCAGAAAAAAATGTTGTATTTTTTGCCGAACAACAAGCGTCTTCAAACATAATTTATACAGTATCGGTGCAAAGTATAAAAGAACAAAATTGCACGTACAGTATGCTAAATATGTAATTTCAAGTAGATCAGCATATTCAATTACATTTTCAACTTGTGTTTATGCCGATGTGTTTCTTACGGAAAATTTGATCAGTATCTTTAATTATGCAATGTGCAAACGAAAGCTCTTTAATGAAACGAAATGTACTCCTTGTGAGTGTCTGTAACTAAAATTGAAATGCATGCATATAAAATGTCGTTATGTTAATTAGATGATTAGAGTGTTGATGTACATGGAATACATAGCCATTGAGCTAAAATATGTTTGAAAGTTATTTCGATTTCCAGTGGATGCACAAAACATTGTGTTATGCTTGCTGATTTATTACATGAACAAAAAAGGGTGGGGGCGAGAAGTTCGACATTGATATATGACATACTCAATTCAACTCAATACCCTAGCTATACACTATATATCAGAAAATATATACCACATGTGGTACGTGGCGTTGGTGGTGGACCCACACATACTGTACATGTACGTGCAGATTGCATTTCATAGAAACATGTTTCGTTTTACTTGCAAGAATATGACATATTGTAGCAGTTAAATGCAACTACATTGTAAATACCCTACAATCAACAACGATGATGTTATTGGCAGTATGGGGCGTTGGTGGCTGTCCATGCACCCATACAGAGTACATTTCATTTTATTGAAACATTTTTCGTTTTATATGACAGAATGACATGTTCAATATCATTCAAATTCATATTAACTCAATACCAGACAATGAGCTACGACTTTGCCATATGCGGTAGGTTGCATTGATTGCAGATTCTTACATTAACGTTTAATTTTAACGTACACATATACATGTAGATTTCGTGTAAGAGTTTACTACATGTGCACTACATTAGGCAACTGTAATTACAGATGCTGTTCTAGCAAAATGTTTTTACAAAGTCATAAGGATACAAACGCACAGTCCATTAATATCATTGTTAAAAATAGGGTACTTGTCCATTAACGGAACTACATATTATGTTAGGGTAGGTTAGGTTAGGTTAGGTTTGGTTAGGTTAGGTT
>JAQFYZ010003713.1:0-12751 GCA_034695085.1 Cylindroiulus punctatus | reverse complement strand
TAACCAGTTGTAGACGAAAAATAGACGTATAAACCAAAAATCAACGTCTATTCAACGTCTGTGTGCTACTTGGGTTCAGTTCCATCAGTTCGTATTTCTACTATAAACGTTCAAAGCCACGCCCATTTGGCCCGAGCTCTTCCTTTCGACGAATAGAGGCTCACGTGCCCAAGGCTTATTTATCACAACTCCTGAAAGTTGTGCAAATTTAGCCAATCCACTGCCCGCTGACGTGTTTGCAAATCATATTTTGAAAAAGATTACAGATTTTAGTCTAAAATTGGTTGTGACTGAAATTTTGCAAAGCAGCGTATTTTAGCGCATAAATACGATTTTTTCCTCTTCAAAATACGCAATGGAGCCTGACCCCGCCCACATGATATCACAACCACAACCGAAAACTGAGTCCCTGGGTAACTGGGTTGTTTCCCACACGCGCAAGTTTTTAATCCGGTTTCGTCCACCTGAGCATATTCGTGCTCGGCGAGCCGTGCATTCTCGGGTGCTCTTGGGTGCAAGTGCCCAAACCCTAACCGTTGAATGGGTAGAACGGACGAGCTCGCAATCTCGAGTGTTTGGACGTGATCTCAGCGCCAAGAATGCGCTGGAGAACGTTCTCCAGCGCCAATGAAGCGTGACTGATGGATGAGGCTGAGTTTGGAGGGGGTCAGGGGTCGCGGCCGAGTGCCTTCCAACTCGTCATGAGGATGAGGTTGGTCATCTCCAGCTAATTTTCTATTGGTTGATGGCCGGCACGTGACTTACGGACGCCATGTTTCGTCGCAATATGGCGTCCATAATTGAGATGGCCAACCTTGATTACACAGGGTGGCCACAGGTCAGGGAAGTCAGGGAAAATAAAAGTGGTCAGGGAAATTGTTGACTGTCAAAGCAAAATGCTATCCCAGCACTCGGTCTTCCAGCAGCTCCATCCACACTCATCCTAGTTTAGGGATATCCCATATGTTGCTATTGGACATTTGTCCAAAAGAGTATATTGCCTGTGTAACAAGCAGTAGTTATGTTGTTTGATGATGCTCTTGTTTTTCGTATTCTTTGAAAAGGTACTTGTCCATTAACGGAACTACCTGTTGTTAGGGTAGGTTAGGTTTTTTTGCGCATTCTACCTACCCTAACCTTACCTAACCAAACCTACCCTAACATAACAGGTAGTTCCGCTAATGGACAAGTACCTTTGAAAATTGCTTGTTAAAATTTGGAAACACCAAACAAAGTGTCTTTAAGCTTTTAAAGATTCATTTTGACTAAAAATGTGTATGCATTAACGAGTAAGTTTTGGTCGGGGAGTTTTGGGATTTAGTCAGGGAAAAGTCAGGGAAATTCGAAATGATAATTTTGTGGCCACCCTGTTACAGGGCCTCTCACACATTCGAGACAATACATGCAAGGTTCTGCATGAATATTAAAACAGCAGCAACGAGACTGCACAAAAGTCCTCAAACGAATTTCCATGACTTTCCCAGACTTTCCCCTGTGAACAATCCAGGTCAAATCCCATCTGATCCAACGCAAGTGTCTCAGCACTGGGTGTTCAGACCATCTGTTCTTCATGGACGAGGGGCGGACTCGGGCCCTAAGTCCAGGTTAAACAAACCTCTTGTTTTTTGCTTATTCGGGCGTTTTTTGCTCTCGTGTGTGGCTACTTTTAGTTTGTTTTTGCCAAATGACGCGTGTTTACTTTCCCGATCCGGGTGTGTCCCGCGCGCACGGACTGTCACTTTAATCCTAATAATTTATAGCTGAGTCAATAAATGGACTCCACCAGCTAATTCCTTTGATTACAAGATGGCGTTTACCAAGGTGTGCCAAAGGTGAGGCTGGAAATAGAACGCTGTCTGGAAGGAAACTGCCATGCCATGTCGCGCCTGCGCATTGGGATGAATTGAACTGAGTACAAACCATCTGTTTATGGTGGGACTGAATCAGAACTGAAGCCATAATAGGACCTACAGTATTTTGGTACATGCAAGGGCCCTGTAGCAGCACAGACTATGGCAGTGATTGCCTGGCGTTTAGGGTCTCAAATTACATTCTATATGTAAAGTTAAATACGAAAACAACAAAAAACACCACACACAAAATGATAAAGTTGGCAGTGATTTCTTGGCGAATGGGTAGCTAAATGCTTGGTTGCTGCAATTTTACATTTTGTGTACGTGTATTTCTCTTTACTTTCAATGTTCTTTTTTTTTCAATTCAATTTAATACACCCACAGTCAGCGCCCGACTGTGTGGAGTTTATTTTTTTGTTGTAACATTTGTGTATTTGGTTACATCTACCCCCACCACATGGTATCTCAGCTGCTGACTGTGGGTGTATTGAATTTAATGAAGAAATTACATTTACAGATTAGTGTTGGTTAGGTAAGGTTAAACAGAAAAAACATAGGAGATAAATTGCGACAGGTGTCACAATTGTACATGTATGCTACACTAAACGGAAAAAGTACAAATGTTGCATCTTAAGGGTACAAATGTTTTGATACTACATACATACATGGGGGGATACATACATATACACCCAATGGGTACATACATGTATGTTGATTGCACGTGTACCCTTGACATGTGTTCCTAGGGGTACATACGAGTCTACATTTGTCATTTCATCCTTTTTGGAACACATATGATATATGGGGTGCAACTGTACATTTGTACCCCACAAAAACTGCAATTGTACCTTTACGGTTTACAGTGTAGACAAGTAAAGTTTCTACAAAACTATCCATTCAATTCAATTTAATCCACCCGCAGTCAGCACCTGAGATGCCATGTGGTGGTAGAATTTACCGAGTAAAGGCAAATGAAAGTAAAATGAAACCTACAGCATGTGCAGGGATATTGCAGAAAACATAAATAAATAAAATAAGAGAAAAAAAATTAAATACATCACAAAGACATGCCACAGCACGCTTCGTGCCCATCTGAAGCAGGGACAACCATGTATACCGATATACCAAAATGCACACTACCGAACACATTAACTTGAACTGAGCCCATGCTGTGAAGTTGAATCGAGTTCTGCTGAGACAAACTACATCCACGTTTGTTCCCAGTTCGATTCAACTGGTGCAAACTGCGGCACAAAAGGTCAATTTGCGCGGGTGCGACCCCAGCGTAAGCGAAACCCCCTCTAGCGGCGGGGGGGGTGGGGAAGGGCACAAAAGGCCCCGGAGTCCATTAGGGGGTTACAAATGGTTGCGGGGATGGAACCCGGCCCCACCGTTTGCGAAGGGGCGAGGAGAATAGCGGCGGCGGACCCCGGGGCCGGGCTAAACACAAACAGGCGTGAACGAGGACCCGGGCTTTTATTCCCTATTAATTAAGGCCATTTCACTCATTGTCGAGCGGTCGGGGCCAATTAACCCGGGCTGGCGACTCAATCAGGCCGCTGACACCGATCCGCCAGCTGGGGCAACCGGAGACCCGATCCGCGTCCGATCAACGGGGGAGAAATCGCGTTAGGCCCGGGGCTACGGTGGAGTTCATAACGGATCGGATCCGTTCCACGTCCACGTGGTGTGAAATGCATGACTGGGCCATCTCACCACAATCTCGTAACCAGTGCATTGTTACCATCTATAGTAGAACCACGAAGTGATGGAACTGGGCTGAAAGCGCCGACCAATAGAATCCAATCGCCAGTTTGCGATTGACTAAGTCTAGTATTTCGCATACAGCGCCACTGGTGAGATGATGGAGCTCAACAAACAAAACCAAAATAAAAACAATGGAGGCGCTTCAGCTCGAGGTGTTAGCCATTTTCCTTGCAACAACTAAAAACCATGAATCCTTAATCGATAAGCGACACCTTTCTGATTGGCTGTCCTTCAGTTCCATCAGTTCGTATTTCTACTATAGTAATAGTGATGCCAGATCATGATCATTTGTTGGTACTAGATTTGGTGTCTAATGATGCCAGATTGCATTCATTTGATCGTATACTGGATTGCATGGTGCTCAATTCAGGGCTGCTGGATGTCAGAGAATGTTGGTACTAGATTGGTAGTGCTGATTTCATCTGCCTATAGTGCTTAGATGTGGTGTCTAGTGTTGACCGGAGCTGTGAGGGTCAATTTATTTGTTGGGACTACATTTGGTGTCGAAACTGCGTGCAGAGCTCTGACAAGCGCGAGCATTGACTCCAGCATGACTAGTAGGCTTGCAGTGATTGCTAGTTGTAAGGGGCAGCTCAATCAGAAATCCCATTGTTAAAGTTAGTTTAGGTTAAACACAAAACGAAATAAAAGCTATAAAAATAAAAAGGATAAATTTCAGACAGCCATAGAACGGGTATCATTCTTGCAATGCATATTAGACAACAAGTCAGGGTTCATACTTAAATTTACAAAATCATTTCCCTGACTTTCCCTGACAACCCAAGTAAATTTCCCCTGACTTAAAAATCGTGTAGAAATTTTTTTTAAACCTGCTCATGAAAAAAATATAATGTTTATTAATGTCAACTTTTAGAAATGGTCAGCAGAAATCTTAAAATAATTAATAAACATGTAAACAATTATTTTTTGGGTATTTTTTGGGATGGAATTTATGTTGAAAAAAGTGTTATTCTCCCTAACTTTCCCTGATTTTACAGCAAAAAACGTAGTTTTCCCGGACTCTCCCTGACCATTTTGCTATTCCCTGACTTTACAAGTGCGTATGAACCCTGCAAGTACACATACACTCTAAACGGAAAAAGTACAAATGTTGAACCTTAAGGGTACAAATATTTTGAAACTATATACATACACACCCTATGGGTGGTACAAATGTTCATTGCATGTGTACCCTTGACATGTGTTTCTAGGGGTACATTGTAACTTGAGGTACACATATTTAGATAATTTCATCCCTTTGGGTACATACAGTATATGATATACATGTATGGGGTGGAAATGTACATTTGTCACCCACAAAAACTGCATTTGTACTTTTATGGTTTACAGTGTAGATCTACTTGCGAAGTCTACAACTTATACAAGATGCTTGTATACTTGAATTTCAATTAACTATAGTCCTGATATACATGCAAATAAGTATATGGCACACCTATGGAGCAGGGATTGCATACCAAAGTCGATCCTTTATACTTGGTGTCTAGTTGCTATAAAATATATACGTTAGTGCAGGGCAATAGATGGCAACACGTACATTTACGAACGTTGTGTGGCTCGTAACGTCCACCAGATTAACCTGACACCGAGCACAGCATATTTTCCACAGGTGCCGAATTGCTACATTACAAGCTTTGATTCAGCACCCAATTATCGAACCGTGGCGTCGGACGAGGCTAAGCAGGCCGACCCTTTACTCTGACCCAATAGCATTAATTAGCGCGCCGAGGCTAATCCGCGTTAATTTATGCAAAGCGGTTTGCAAATCGATGTCTTCGTCGCATGTAGGCCACGGCACCAAACACGGCCATAAAACAAGCCCCGATCCGTCCCCCCCTCCCCCACCCTCAATCCCTCATTAGCATGCGGATTTGAGCCGACCACGAAAACGGGCGATTAAAGATGGCCGTAGCTTAATGCGCCGTTTAATGCATTGATGGGCGCCAGCACAATGGCGTTGGGAGCAGATGGCCGGGGCCCTAAGCCCGGATTTGGCCCGGGCAACTGGAAGGGAATTAGACCGATGACGAGTGGCTGCTAAGCCGGTGGGCCCTGGGCCATGAGCCCTCTTGGCCCTAATCGGGACAGATTGGTGCCGGGGCCCATTCGAGTGTCGGATCAGGACCGGAAGGGTCCTCACCGCTGATTTTTGCGCTTCATTATCCAGTGGCGCCTCCTGCCATCTTGCGTGACCCCCTCGGGGGTTCAAACAGCTATAGTCGTCTCGCCAAAAGAACGAAAATTTTTCTAGCCAATCGAAGAGATTCGGCTTATCGACGTACTGTTTCAGGAGTTTCAGCGGTACGAGGAAAATGGCTGCCATGCTCGGTATTATATTACAGGATGGACTAATCGCAAACAGGAAATTGCCTCCTATTGGTCTTAACGACGCCATTTTTTCGTTCTTTTGCCGGGACGACTATACATACAAACAATACATACATATAGCCTCGTGCTGACCAGACCTGAGCACAATAGTAGAATATAGAAAGTATTGCTGGCCTAATTGTAACTACAAAAATGATGCAGTATTTATACACATTTTACAGTCATTGATACAATGTTATAGAAATTAGCCTTCATGGCCGCGAGAGTAGGATAAAAGCCTCAAATGCAATGGGAAGTTTTTCATTTTCCCCAAATAAGCTCGTAAATGCAGGCTAATTATTATTTTAACGGTTTTGACTAACTTTGTGGTACGTAATAATACTCTTTGTTAGTATTTAAAGCATTCCGTATTTATTTTAGGCCACGAGCCTGAGTTTATCGAGCTTCGCCGTGTTACTTGATGAAAGTATCCTACTTTCATGGGAGCTTACTCGACTGCCACAAGATGGCGACCCTTTCGCTGCACAATCCCAATAGTGTATCATTAAAAATATTTACTTGGTCTACTCTCATCCTTGACAAACAGAAAATATCCCTCAACACTCAATTTCTCTGCTGAAAAAACATTTAAAACTTTAGTTACAAGTGGGCCAGAAATGACTTTCTATATACAGTACAACCTGTGACCTGTCTAAGTCAATACTGTAGGGACCGGGCATCACGTATCGGTTTAGACAGGTTATTGACTTAAGCAGGGACATTAATCAAGCATGGGGACGAGCTCGGGACCAGCCGCTGATATTAGGTTATGGAGGTTATAAGTTTACACAGTATACGTTAAGACAGGTTCTACTGTACTACTCACAATGTTTTACAACACGTATAATGATTGCATACGTGAGTATACTACTCACAATGTTTTTTAGTTTGCAAATACATTTTGTGATGTGAAAAAATGCAATGTGCAAACATTAACACGTATAATGATTGCATACGTGATCTCTAAAAGATAAATTTGCTGTGTCAAGTTGATTTTATTGAGTATTCGATACTCCCAGCCACAGATAAAGATGGTCAATATATTGAGTATACATGATCTCTGTTCAACTCTTTTTCTTTATTTGCAGAATGTGCAACCTGGATTTTTGGCAACTGCAGGAGGATGGAGCTCATCAGGTGTTCCAGCAATGAGCATCCAAATCAGTGGAACGAGGCAACCAGAAGCAAAAGATTTTGCATCACGTGAGGTCTTTCCAAAAAAAAAAAAAAACATGGAAAGGTAGACCCGCTCGTGATCAAGGAATGCTTTTTCGAGGTGTTGGATTAAACTAATCTGCCTGGCTCGTGTGCAATATACATAGGCATTAACTACCATATGTATGGCGTCATAATTATATCCGTGTATGTTCAACGTCTAGTCGTACGTGTGTTAAATTTTGGAAAAGGTAGAAGAAGGCGTCCAGTCGATTATTTCATTGCAATTTGGCCTCGTGATGGCAATCTTTGAGGAATTTGTAATAAGATGCCATGCGATTCCAGAGACTGTACTCCCTGTGAACCAAATATATGAAATGAAAAAAAAATAATTAAGAGTTCAACCTTTTTCAAAAAATTGCCTCTTGCAACTCTTTACAGTTTTCGAAAATGGATTTTTGTTATGAGGCTTTATGATCACTAAGCTTAACATGCAGAAGACAAGAACATTTCTCACCAACTTGTGTATCGTTTACATTTGGAATAAAGGTGTTTCAATACCGACCCTGACTGAATTAAATAAGAATCAGCATAATCGGACATGGTGAGCTCAGGAACCGTCCATAAAGGACGTCCGTCGACATTTTTTGCGTAATAAATTTCTTCTTTTTGTCACATTGGCCGCTACGTGGGGGTCGCCCTAATCCCTGCAATTTATCTGGGGATTTGCTAAGGACGTGAATGTCTTAAGCTGCGAAGTCGCGCGGCGGATTACGGTGGTGATCAGCAGCTGAAATTTTGCACGGTGGCCCAAAAATGCAGTCACCAATTTCCCTCTCTATTTTATTACGCGGGTGCACCTGTGCAACGAGAGAACCCGCTAGTTGATCATGTTAAGTGAATCGGTTGGGATTAGCTTTAGTGCCCGTGTAATGGGTGGAAGAACACAAAGGGGCCTCCCCTGTTGGACAGGACAGGCGATGAGGCGATCGGTCATGGTTTCTGGGACATACATGTAGAGTAAATGTATGGCAAATTATGTCAAACCCCGCAATGTGGACATATCGGAAATCATGGGGTACAAGCTGCACGTGTGGCCACCTTTTGATGGAGTAATTTGAGCAGAATTTGAGGTTTCCAAACTATTAGGCGTTGGAATGCACGTACAAAGGATAGCCTTAAGCCAGCAGAAATTCACTTTGACAATGCGCTGTAGTTCAGGAAAACGAGGTGAATACCCAGTAATAAATTGAAAAGTTGCAGTTGGGGTTGAGGACCATGCTGGAGTGCCTTTGTATAACAACCACTTACATTTTCATGTGACATCATATGAAAACTAATAGCCTTGTGAAATGTCTAAAATCTTAATCGATTTTCTGTATCTTTATATCACTGCTGATATGAAGTTGACGTCCGTCTTGTGGCACTTATAGACAACTGCATGCCCATTCTGCCCAGTGGGAAAGATAAGCCCTGGCCGTGTACCAGGTAACACGACCATAAGTCACATGTACATTGAATGCGAGAATTCAGCAGGATTATACATGTATTAGGATCTGTAAAAATAATGGAAATATTAACAGACTGGGAAAAAACACCTGGTGCACGAGTGCAAGATGTTGGAACGGTCAACTCCAACATCTTCCCTTGTCTCGACGATGTCCTCATAAGTAAATGAATGGTATAAAATTCCATTAATGTTCAAGACCTGTGACAAATCAATTCCAGAAAGACTAACGATATATTGAAGGAAAAAACAAATTATTACCCAATTCCTCAATAATACGTGATCAGGACGATCAAGAGGGGGATGAGGGGAGAATCGTCGAATTCTCCAAAGCGATTAAAGGGGGATAGGGGTCAACATTTTTCTTTCTTAGACGTAGTTTATACTCAACCCTCTCTCCAACATGGCGTCTTATAAGCGCGCTGGGCTGGCCAGCGACAGACATTTGCTCAAAAACATAGCAGATTAGTTGCCAGGACGCTTGTCAGCTTTATTTTCTGGGTTCAAAGGGAAAACCATCGGGATACATTAAGAGACCAGAAATTGCTCGAGTAGCTCACTTCTTTAGCGCGTTTCACTTCATGTTAACGAGCATCAGTCGTTGCATTGAAGCCCTATAGTACCGATCATTAAAATCGTCATTTCTCGTATTTCTTACCTTCAAATTGAGCGAAAATCACCAAAAACACCCCTGGCACATTGCCCCTACTCGCAGCATGCACGAATTTCGATTCCACGTTCGGATGAAGTAGGATTAACGCGGATTAATAGTCTTCCGATTTCACCGCCAAAAACGAACGATTCCAAAATGGAACGATAGTTCGTTTTGTCGCCGCGAGCGGCGCTGCGGGCGCTCATGAAATAAAGCGTTTCAGTTTTTTCATGTAAATTTGAAATTTAGCCGTCTGGCCACTTGCCAGCTTTAATTTCTGGTTCCAAATGGATATCCATTCAAGATGAGTCCAGAAATGGTTTGAGTAGCTACATGTATAGCAGTTCATTTTTAACTTGTGATGACCATCAGTTCGTTATGTAATGTGCATGTACAATGATGCACTGAATATCTACACATAAAAATAGTCATTTCTCATAATTCTCACCTTCGAATTGTTCGAAAATCACCCAGAACACCCCTCGTGCATTGCCTCAATTCCGACGCGCACAGATTTCACTTTGTCTTTCAGAATTAAGTCGGATTAAAAGTAGCGATAACATTCCCGATTTCACCGCCAAAAAACGAACGATTCCAAAATGGAACGATAGTTCGCGTGGTCTCCGCGGGCGGCGCTGCGGGCGTGCAAGATTGAATATTTCCACGCCAATTTTTTTTATTAAAAACGAACGTCATAATTAAAACAATGCTCCATAAGCTGAGCAATTTGGGAATCTCTAAATGAAGACAGTAACATTTGTCAATTAAAATTGAATCCATTCAAGGCTGACTGAGTACATGTACTGTATGTTTGGTAGGGATGAGTGATACGAATTTCAAGGACCAACAGATTTATTTTCCAGGGGTTTGGGAATGACTTCATTGACAAATCGTCAAATCGTTGGTTCAGATGAGTTCCTCGTTTTCAACAATCACAAAAACACGCTGCATTCTGAATAACGAAGGGCCAATTAGCTAATCGATAGTCTTCATTTTAACTTTGGCTCATCAAAATGCGAGAATTATTGGAAGCACTTTAAACGAGCTGATTCGAAAGCTCCAATTTACCCAACCAAAGCACCTATAGAGTGTCCCCACCTACATTAACCTAACCCACGAGTCGTAACAATGTAATTCTTCATTTAACTCACCCTAACCACCATGCAATCACCGCCAGCCTACAAACCGTTAGGAGAAGCCTACTTTCGCATGCATATCACACAAAGAGTTGCATCCCAGTTATTGAGGTTTCCCAATTATGCAGGGCCCAAGTTCGACTTATTGAGTGTTTTGGTTGATAAAATCATGTGGATTCAATAACCTTGATAAAAATTATGCGCATTCCTCCAGGTAGAGTGCAGCACGAGCAGGCGTATCAATCAATCAATACATTCATACAGTGCACACTCTTAATGGAAAAAGTACAAATGTTGAACCTTAAGGGAACAAACGTTTTGAAACTATAGCAGAACTACGAAGAGATGGAACTGGGCTGAAAGCGCCGACCAATAAAATCCAATCGCCAGTTTGCGATTGACTAAGTCCAGTATTTCGCATACAGCGCCACTGGTGAGAGGAAGGAGCTCAACAAAAAAAATACATTGGAGACGCTTCAGCTCGAGGCGTCAGCCATTTTCCGTTCAACAACTATAAACCAGGAATCCCTAATCGATAAGCGACACCACTCTGATTGGCTGGCTTTCAGTTCCATCAGTTCGTATTTCTACTACAGTATATACACACCCCATGGGTACATACAATAGATGTTAATTGCACGTGTACCTTTGACATGTGTTTCTAGGGGTACATATGAGTACATATGAGTTCATATTGTACCTTGAGGTACAAATATTAAAATCATTTACTCCCTTTGGGTACATATGATAACCATTTGTACCTAATTTTCAACACTTTCAGGTACATATATGCCCATGGCAAATGTACCTGAGGTACATTTGCATTTTTTTTTTCTTCTTATTTTTTATTATTTTTGCAAAAACCACAAGGGTACAGATGATGACCAAATGCATACATTCCATGGTGAAGGTCATTAGCAGACATGGATGTGAGTCATTTCTTAATGAAATGGTACCCAAGTCCTACTGTATAATGGGGTGCAAATGTACCCATGGATTCGTATGCCACAAAAAACTGCATTTGTACTTTTATGGTTTACAGTGTACGAAATAGGTGATGGGGTTCATAACGTCCACCAGATGGCAGACTTTTCGACCACTCTTAACCTGACGTTGAGTATAGAACTTCCCAAGGTCCGTTTCCGAGCGGATGCAGATCCGTAGCATGCGTTCGCATACGTGTAGGCTGCTAACCAGGCGGCGGAAGTGCTACCGGAAGGAAGCTGTCGGGGCTTAAAAAAGCACGAAATGAGGATCATCCGCCTAGGACAACGTGACATGCCTCGGCCCAAAGTGCTTAATGGCGTAGGGCAAACACGTGGCAGATTCACAAGGAGTTAGGGGTAGATTACTCTGGCCGCCATCTTTGTTTCGCTGGGTCATTTGGCTGCCAAGATAGCCAACTTCGATTTCCTTTGTTTTGCGGCAGGCCCCAAGGTCGCCATACCTGGTCACCACCGCCCCAAGGGGCAGATGGCCCGAGGGGAGCGAGGGAGGTCCTTGCAGGGCCAATTAAGGTCCCCGTGTCACCAGGCTGCCAGCACTTAGTGGCTGCATCGCAAGTTTGCTCAAGGGCCATTGTTTGACAAGGGCATTAGTACCTTGAAGGTGTCCCGTTACCGAGCCTTGCCAGAGCAAACACGTCTTTATTTGAACACATGTTCTCACGGCTGTCATCGCGCTGCCAGGGCTGCCCCAGGGTCCCACGCGAGCGCCCCCTCCAATAGGGGCACAAAAAACATGAAACGTCCGAAAAAATTGGGAGGGGTGGTCGGACTTGAGTTGACCAGGATCGAGCTCCACCCATTGGGAACTACCATTCCTCCCTAAATTGGCGTTTGAGTGAGCTGACCAGTGGTCAAGTTACATGTACATGTATGTGGTTAAAATCAGCCTACCATCATGAGCGAACCCCATAACCGATTGCAGTGGCGGATCCAGGGTGGGGTTCCATGGGTCAGGACCCCGTTTGGCAAAATAGAAAATTTACACTATAGATAGATTGGAACCAAAAAATAAAAATTCATACTAGATAGAATGGTTAATAAATCGATAAATTTTGCAAAAAAGTAAACTGGTTTTGCAAAATTTTTGCAAAAAAAATGCAAAAAAGTAAACTGGTTTTGCAAAATATTTGCAAAAAAATGCAAAAAGTAATCTGGTTTGCAAATTTTTTGCAAAAAAAATGCAAAAAAGTAAACTGGTTTTGCAAAATTTTAGCAAAAAATGCAAAAAGTCAGCAAAGTAGCAAAAGCTGCCTTTTGCAATAATTTTGCAAACAAATGTAAAAAAGTGA
>JAQFYZ010003712.1:0-12752 GCA_034695085.1 Cylindroiulus punctatus | reverse complement strand
CCATTTGAAAGTTCGAATTTCCATTTGAAAGTTCGAATTTCCATTTGAAAGTTCGAATTTCCATTTGAAAGTTCGAATTTCCATTTGAAAGTTCGAAATTCCATTTGAAAGTTCGAATTTCCATTTGAAAGTTCGAAATTCCATTTGAAAGTTAGAAATTCCATTAAAGTGGTTTCGAATTTCCCGTTCTAGATCACCATCACGACTCTTCTAGAATGATTTTTTCCTTTCGGACTCTTCGGCGACCATTCTAGAACGTTTCACCCGGCCATTCTAGAATGTTTTCTGCCGTTTTTAAATGCTTCGCTACCATGCATCGTTTTTGAAATACATGTAAAGTCGAAGAATTACACCACCCCACGACAATGAATTCAACTCAGTATCCTTGCTGAGTTGAATTCAATTTAATTCTAGAATCCTCATCCATTGCATTCTAGAATGTTTTCTTACCATTCCAGAATCCTTTTCTACCAATCTTTCCAGATAATCTGTCTATCTTTCAGGAATCCTGTTCTACCATTCTTTGAACCACGTCTTATCATAACGGAATCTTGCTGCCATTCTAGAACCTTTTTCTGTCGTTTCTCAATGTTCTTCTACTATTCAAGAATCTTTTATACCATAATAGAATCTTACGACCATTCCAAAGTCTTTTATACCTTAACACAATCTTACTCCCATTCCAGGATCTTTTATACCATAATAGAATCTTACTACCATTTCAAATAGTCTTATACCATAACAGAATCTTACTACCATTCTAGAATCCTTTTCTACCATTCTTTGAACCACTTCCTACCATTCTAGAATCTTGCTGCCATTCCAGAATTTTTTTCTGTCATTCCAGAATGTTTCTACCATAACAGAATCTCATTACAATTCCAGAATCTTTTCTACCATAATAGAATCTGACTACCATTCCAGAATCCTTTCCTAGCCTTCTTTCCAGATAATCTTTATCTTTCTAGAATCCAGTTCTACTAATCTTTGAACCACTTCCTACCATAATAGAATCTTGCTGCCATTCCATAATCTTCTTCTGCCACTACAGAATGTTTTTCTACCATAATAGAATCTCACTACCATTCCAGCATCTTTCCTCGGCCATTCCACAACTTCATTTACGAATTGGCATCAAAGCAGATCTGCACGTAGGTGTAAACTTGCAGTGTTTTCCCGAATCAAAACATGCAGTAAGTGAAGTGTACCATAAACAAGCACGAAATTGCAGAGAGAGGGCGCTCACACCATGGTTACTTCAAAAGAGGCGATAAGGCCACATGGGGGGGATTATCGCGGTGCCCCCTATCGTCGTAAGGGGGTCAAGGGATTAAAAGTTTTAATCGTTTCTAACGAACGGAATTCGTTAATTTTATTTGAATAACGCGTTTGTTTCCAGTTTGCTGGCAATTTATGCGCGAGCGAGACAGTCTTTAAAGGCTATTTTTGCTCGGATTCGCCGCCGAATTAATATGCATTTGCATTTTATAAGATGATTACGGCGGGCGGGGCAGGGGGTGGCGAGAGGTTACGACGAAGATTTCACAAAACTATAAAACCAGACTTATGTAAATAGCGGCAGAAGCGAGCGCGCCGATGATGGCTTATCTCACAAATGTCTAACAAGGCGTTCAAATCCGCAATATGCACCGAAAGGAGACACCTAGCGGATTTTTACCAACAAAATTGATAACCCCGCCGATGAAAAGCGCGTCAGTTGAGTTCGAAAAGTGAAAAAGAACGCTCCATCGCGTTCTAGAATCGTGCAAACGCGCGCTGTTCGAATTAGTTCGAAACGCGTTCGAATTTTGAAATCGAACTGGTGTTCGTTCCACGCACTCACTATTCCACACACTACACACAACTCGGTCAAAATGCATCTAATGATGTTCATCATACAATCTGGTGTCACAGCAGATTCGACAGAAATATTTAGTTATTTTTGCTGAAGTAAAACTGATATGACAGGTGATGTCAGGCATGTTTGCCCAAATTCGGTATGTTTTCCCCAAATTTCTCAAATTCCTCCAATATCTTGCACGCAAAATTGGTCAAATTGGACTTTTTTTGCCTGCACTGTAAACCGTAAAGGTACAAATGCAGTTTTTGTGGGGTACAAATGTACATTTGCACCCAATATATCATATATGTGCTCAAGGGGATGAAATGTGAATATACCCCCAGGAACAGATGTGAAGGGTACACGTCCAATCAACATAAGTACCCATAGGGTGTGTATATAGTTTCAAAACATTTGTACCCTTAAGGTTAACATTTATACTTTTTCCGTTTAGAGTGTGGTGACCAATGCTGTTTGCTCAAATTCAACGTTATCGTACAGTTGAATCTCGACTAAATTGTATTAACATTTTGTCTAGAAATTTATGTGATTGCTGTGTCTGAAGGAGTGAATGTTTTCGATTGAAGACCAACAATTGGGTTAATATACAATTGTAATAGGGTCGTATTTGACAATCGTGTACTTACTAAGAATTACATTTCATTCTAGAATCTTTTCCTACCGTTCCAGAATGTTTTCTTACCAATCGAAAATCATTTTCTACCATTCTAGAATTTGACTACCATTCCAGAATGTATTTTTCTACCATTCTAGAATCTTTCTTTCCCTCGCCGTTCTAGAATCTTTCTCTACCGATGATGGTAGTGATGACGTGTTTGATACTCGTGTGCTTACTAAGCTGTTTTAGTCAAATTGGACTATTTTTGAGCGTGTACAGAACAAAAATCTGGCGTAAACGGGCCGTTATCTTTAACGGTCGATTAAGCTAAACGTCGACCAAAACCACCAGTGAAAAATCACGGGTGTTGTGGCCCCGACAAATTGCGAGGGCGCGGGTTTAATGGCGGTGTAAAAGGGGGGGGGGACGAGGGTAAAAAGCTAAATCTCACTAATTGGAGAAGAGGGGTATCACAGCAAAAAGGGGGGGGGGGGGGATAATCCCGTTAGCCCTGGCAGCCCTCGACGGTGGTAGAGAGGGGAAAAAAAAAAAATTAAACCGAAATGGGGTAAAAAAGCCACAACACTCGAATTAAGAGGCGTGAAAAAGTGGGGCGATAAAAGAGGGGGGGCTAATTAAGGGTAAGAAACAGTTTAAAAAAACGCCAAATTAAAAATCCCGACCCCCTTATTAAAAGAATAATGGGAGCTACCCCTCGAATTAGCGAACAGCTTCTGAGCAAACAAGGGTGCAAAACTGAGGTTTCAAGTATATCCACAACACTGGCAGAATTTGATAACAGTTTTTCCGACACCCCCCAAAAATAAAACCGTCAAAACGTCATTCGTGTCAAAATACTTAAATTCAACTCAGTGGAATGCGATCCCTAATTGAGTACCATGTTGTGTCCATCAACCCAATTTAGTTCATTTAGTCCAATTAATCGTCATGTAGCTCCATATTGCGATGTATTTTATTGCATTTTACTATCTATTTGTTTGCTGAGACTTCACTGCACATTCATAATATTTAATTTCACTTTCATTTTTTCATGCAACATGTGAAAATCTACCCTCCCCTGCCAACCACATGGCATCTCAGGTGCTCACTGTGTGTATAAAATTGAATTGAATTTCTTTATGCTTAATCTATATTGGAAGATGATTGTAAGGTATGTTGACCAATGACAGAACCGTTCCAAAAAACACACGTTCCAAAAAAAGCATTCCACAAAAACGCGTTCCAACAACGCGTTACACGAAAACACGTTCCAAAAACGCATTCCACGAAAACACGTTCCAAAAACTCCTTCCAAAAACGCATTCCACGAAAACACGTTCCAAAAACTCATTCCACAAAAACACGTTCCAAAAACGCATTCCACAAAAACGCGTTCCAAAAACTCATTCCAAAAACGCATTCCACAAAAACGCGTTCCAAAAACTCCTTCCAAAAACTCATTCCACAAAAACACGTTCGAAAAACGCATTCCACAAAAACACGTTCCAAAAACGCATTCCACAAAAACGCGTTCCAAAAACTCATTCCAAAAACGCATTCCACAAAAACGCGTTCCAAAAACTCCTTCCAAAAACACATTCCACAAAAACACGTTCGAAAAACGCATTCCACAAAAACGCGTTCGAATTTGGAATTAGTGCAACGACGCATTCCAAAAACACACGTTCCAAAAACGCATTCCACAAAAACGCGTTCCAAAAACTCCTTCCAAAAACACACGTTCCAAAAACGATTTCCACAAAAACGCGTTCCAAAAACTCCTTCCAAAAACACACGTTACAAAAACGCATTCCTCAAAAACGCGTTCCAAAAACTCCTTCTAAAAACACACGTTCCAAAAACGCATTCCTCAAAAACGCGTTCCAAAAACTCCTTCATAAAACACACGTTCCAAAAACGCATTCCACAAAAACGCGTTCGAATTTGGAATTGGCGCAACAACTCGTTCCACGAATTAAGCAGAAGCCACGCGCGTGCAGGTGTCATTATCGTTCGATATAGGGGCACCGGGGGGGAGGGCGAGGATAATGAGGTGACGGGGGCTAATCTCCCTTTCGGAATCTAATAAAAAGACAAAAGTATAGAGA
Organism: Cylindroiulus punctatus; assembly: GCA_034695085.1. NCBI lineage: Eukaryota > Metazoa > Arthropoda > Diplopoda > Julida > Julidae > Cylindroiulus > Cylindroiulus punctatus. Next base: position 8,185 of record JAQFYZ010003712.1, on the reverse strand, counting down.
TATGAAATAAGAAGAAGACGGTTGGGGGGAGGGGGGAGAAAAGTCGCGAATTTATCGAGAGTCAGTCGCGAGCTAGGGGTTATCATTACACACCGAAGGAAATAACCGTAATTTATAGGAGTGTCATTTTTAGCAATAATGCATGGGGGTGGGGGGTCGAATGCCCCCCTCGTCGCTTTTATTATTACCATTAGCGCATCTGGAGGTGTCACATACAGGGTGGGCACCAAGTCGACTCATCCCATTTGTGGGGGAGTGATACGTGGTGTTGCAAAGTTAGGGGTGGCATACTTAGTGATATACTGTACTTAGGGTGTCACATTCAGGTATGGTTGGATTTACAAGTGTGTAAAACAGCATTAAGTGTAATTTTAAAAAAATGATAAGTTTAAAAATTGGAGATTTACATTATGATCACATAACAAATACACCCAACTAAAGGGCACCTAAAGGATTGAATTCAATTCAATTCAATTCAGGATATTGCACGATAGTAACACCTTTGAAACCCAACAGTGACCCATGAGTCGAATGGGTATCATCGAGGTGCCTAGACTAATAAAACAGGCCAAACGAAAAACTAGCTCAAAATGAGTACATGTAAGAAAAATGGGACAAAATGGAAGGTGAGGAGTAGGGACAAATGGGGGGAAATTGTTGCATGCACTCCGGTTATGCGCCATCAAAGTGACGGCGAGGGGGTTTAGGGGGGTAGGGGTGAGGAATGGATCTCAGAGGAGGGATTTTCACTTTTGAGTGTCACGTGTTGGGCTGCGAGTAACACGGATACAGCATTACCATTAAAATCAGGGCTAAGAGTAGGAAGGGGGGGATCGATGGGAGGGTAACAATTTATGTTGAAAAAAACCTGTGTCACAAATATCTGGTTCGAGTTTGTTATCGAAGTTGGGTCACCTTGCCGGAGGTTGGCAAACACTGATAACACCCGCGCCATGTGTGATTGCCAGCCCCCAAGGGGGCAGCCACCAACTACAGCACACACACATGTACATGGAGGTGGACGGGGGTTAATACACCTAGTCTATTAGTTTCTATAACTAGTTTCTATTACCATTATTTTGCCACTACAGGGGGCTATAGGGGGTCACAAACGGTAAGGGGCAGTCAGGGTCGAAGCGGGACCAGAAGAACGCGGCATGGAACGCTTTATCGAACGCTATCGGACAACAATCGATATGGAACGTGGCACGTGTATCGATATCGAACTATATAAAACGTGGAAAAAAATTAGAATATTGAAATGGAACCGCAAAATGGTAACCGTCATGGAACACTATATGGAATCACTATCTGATATCAATCGATATGGAACGTGGCAGGTGTATCGATATCGGACTATATGGAACGTGTCGAAATGGAACGTGGAAAAATCGGAATTGACATCGAACCGCAAAATGGTAACCGTCATGGAACGCTTTACGGAACAACTATCTGACAACCATCGATATGGAACGTGGCACGTGTATCGATATCGAACTATATCGGAATATATCCATCATGGAACATCCACGTCTGAGAATGGACACCGAAACCGGTAAGTGATACGGAATGTCCCAAGATGTCCAATAATTTCATAGGAAGTTAACGTCGATGTGCCGTCATCAAGACTAACCGATAACAGAATCGTTTAAAATGACAAAATTAATACAGAATACAGAATAGCAGTAGGTCGTGATACACCACCACACACTACATGTACGTCCTACGTCATCAGGTGTGTTTTACTTGATGTTAAACTAATGTAACTTGCTTTTAGGCTTTTAGGATTATCGAGTGATCGAATGGGAAGACTAACCGATAACAGGCCACGCCCCCCACCATTCCAGAACTCAAATTTCGACACGGCAAAAACCGCGTCGCCAGAAAAAGGAGGGGTGAAGGGGGGGAGGGGGGGGGGGGTAAAAGGGTACCCAGGGGTGTTTTAAAGTCGGTTGGGCTGGCAAAAAGGCGATAAAGTCGTCCATTTTTATGCAAAACTTATCTGGCGCTGGAGGAGCCATTCGGCGTGAGAGCATACGGGGCCGTACGAGGACCCAGGGAGTCATCGCCGAATGACAAATGCCGAAAAGTGAATAAGAATGGGGAATTAACATATTACCCCGGCGCTGCTAAGTAACGCCTCGACGAAAAAAAGACCCCGCACTAAAAAGTGATTAAAAATTCATCGGCGATGCCGGGCCCGGCCCCCCCGGGGGTCCCGCACAAATCACGACCGACGACGGAGATAACGCCAACCGACAACATTTGCCATATTTTTAAAAAAAGGATGAAAAAAAATCAACAGCCCCACTTCACCCAATTTGAATCGGTCCCCTCTTCCCTTATCAGAGTCATCGCAATTCCACCACCCACTTTTCGTGTTATAGCCTCTGATGGTAAATCGAACGCACGCGCCCCTTTTCGTTCGATTTTCGAACTTGCGATTCTAATTTCGTTCGATTTTAGAACTGGCGATTCCAATTTCGTTCCATTTTCGAACTCGTTATATTCCAATTTCGAACGATTTTCGAACGCGCGATTCCAATTTCATTCGATGTTGGAACGCGCGATTCCAATTTCGTTCGATTTTCGAACTTGCCATTCCAATTTCATTCGATTTTCGAACGCGCGATTCTAATATCGAACGATTATTATGAACGATTTATGACGTTCTTGAATAAATAATAATAATAATAATAATTTTTTGAATGTTCAAGGGCTTCATGCATCACAAGCTGTAGTCATTGGAAGCATCAAGTCAAACAGCATATTTTACAATCCTAATTATATTGTCTTCTCTCTTGTTCTTATATTGTTGATTTGTTACATTTTGTACTGATGAGTGTATACAAATAAATAAATAATAATAATAATAATAATAATTATCAAACTCGCGATTCCAATTTCGTTCGATGTTCGAACGCGCGATTACAATTTCGAACAGCTTCAGTGTACCCCCTGTGGAACGTTCGGTGTGTTCCACATCGCGTTTGAATCGAATGTGGCGAAAGAATGTTGAGCCGCACGTGCTCGAGTAGGATAGAATTTGTGGAAACATTATAACTAAAAATGCAGATTGGTGTGTTTAGAAAGTTTTCTGTTTCAGGAACGTGTAAGTTAGTTGGACAATTTTCAACGTGGCTTATAGACACTGTCAAATTGCAACCAGGGTGTCGGCGATCATCTACGGACGTCCAAGGACGTCACCATCTAAGGGATCTGGAATTGCATCGATGACTCGGGCGAACATGTGATGACAAATCAATTTGAACAAAAAATTTACATTTGAACGAATTTTTTTTTTAATTTTCATAAAATTTGATATTTTAACGAATTTTTTTTTTAATTTTCATAAAATTTGATATTTTAACGAATTTTGATATTTTTAACAAACTGAAATCTATTTAGGGTGATTGTTTTAAAAAAAAAATTAATTTTCTAACGAATTTTGGTATTTTAACGAATTTTGATATTTTAACGAATTTCGATATTTTTAACCAACTGAAATCTATTTTGGGAGTTTGTTCTTGATAAAATTAACTTCACCCCGCTGCAACATGGCATGTCTTCGTTAATGGTAATGAAATCTGAATTGAATTAAGGATATACATGTACTTGGAAATGATTTCTGGCCAATAGCTAAACAGTCGTCAAGTGCGCTGAAGCAAGTTCAAACACGTTTTCAATCTGTTTATTTATATATAATAATAATCAGAATAGAAATAATCTACATGTATTCTGATTATTATTCTGCATTTTCTCATACGTTACCATAACGGCATGGAGTTACCATAATGATTTGGGAATCGACACCTTACATTTCTGCCATTAAATAATTCCCAACAAACGAGCAATGCCATATCAAACGCAATTTTACTTACATGTCACACGAGTATTTTTACTTATTTTAACACTCGTATACAAAGTGCACATTTTCCAAATGTCATCCAAGCACGATTTTCGAGGTCGCAGACACGTCAAAACATTGCAAATTTCAGTGTCAAGTCATTCGAGTTCATAATTGCTGCATCAGAGTCCCCTGGTGGATGCAGCCCCCTTATCACACCTGGGCCCCCTAGTGGTGTTTTTGGCCAGGGGTACCACCAGCTGTTTTAAGTGGCAGCTTGACCAGCTCGACCCCCTAATTCCGTCCTAATCCATTATGGCTCCGATATGGCCATAATCCCGCGAGTCGAGGGGGGCCCCCTGAGCTCCCCTCAGTGGGCCTTTTGTCTTAAAACACGTCGCGCAAAAATCGCAACTCGGCGATTAAGATACATTAGCTGTCAGCCCACATTTGAATTTTGAGAAGCCACAAAAAAAAATGGCCGATTATCAGCCAGAAATTAGCCAGATCGAAACGATAAAGGCCGGGGTCAGCGGGGGTCACCCAGGAATTCGGCCCCAACCATCCGAATGATAGACACTTGTCTAATCGAGATTCACAAAATGAGAAATTAAGCTTTTCTTTGTCTAAGCCATTTTTGACCAGCTTTTGCCTCCTTATAGTTGCTCATTACGAAATCCTTCACTTTTCGTGTTCGATCAACGTCTGAGGTCATCTACTGCGAATGTTTAAAAAGTTCATCGTGTTTTGCTCACATTTTTCCATTACCCCCAACTCACCTCATTCCTTTACACCCCCCAATTTTCGAATGTTTGGGTTCCACTTCCATCGTTTGAAATTTTCAAAATCGAAATTCCAAAACCGTGAATGATATTTGGAACGACGAAAAAAAATTCGAAGTGAAATGGAATAAAGAACACTTTAGTCTTTACAGAATTTTCGAACGCGTTCTAATTTCTCCTCTCTCCGTTCTAGAATTTCCGCGAGTCGTTCTTTTTGCACCATACTCGATCGAATTTCCCAATTCGTTCCTTATTCCATCTCAACTTCACACGTGCATTTTTTCCAGTTCGTAGTTAATCTGTCAATCAATAAAGATTTGCAGTTGTCACTATGTGTCATTACTATTACAGTGGTATCAGTTGCAACAACAATGACATTCAGTGACGATTTTCAACGTTCTAAGTGAAACTGAGTAAAGTAAAAACTAAAGATCATGCATGTATTGATATTCATAATCAACATATAAATGTTCAGTCTTAACTCAATATTGTTTGATTGTTTGTTCTCTTAAACTTTTACTTGGCAGGGGTGTGATTAAGTGTTGGTTGTACAAACCCCATTTCCCCTTTTTGTGGAACAAAACTTATGATATCACCTTTATGACCCTTATATCACATAACCTTTTATAAATGCTTCGTGCAAATGTTCGGATAACACCACTGTTAGTCAACATAGTCCGGTATAATCGTTCTAATACCAGTAAATTGTATGCTAATGTCATCCCAAATCAGTATATATATTTTAAATAATACATAATTTTATATCACAAATTAAATAATCTTTTAAAATTTACAAATAAATATAAATAAATTATGACCTTTATGACCTTCACATCACATAACCTTTGATAAACGCTTCGTGCAAATATTCGGATAACACCACTGTTAGCATAGTCGAGTATAATCGTTCTACTATCAGTAAATTGAATGCTAATATCATCCCAAATCAGTATACAGTGTATATATTTGATACAATACATAATTTTAAATCACAAATTAAATAGTCTTAAAATTTACAAATAAAGATAAATAAATAAGCATTTTTAATAGTTTTAAAATTAATATACATAACTAAACCAAAATATGATATCACCACATATGGCTACTGATTTTTCCACCGGGAGGGGGTGATGGGGTGGAGGTTCGTAACTGTTTTCGACTAATTTTTTTTTTTGGTTTTTATTGTGTTATAAATTATAAATTAACAAAAATTATTATATTAAAAAAACAAAAACAAAAAAAACACATTTTTTCAGTTCTCCAATTCTGGATGACGTCATTCCACCTCGGCGCCAAAAATTCGAAAAACCTAAATTCTGGTGTAAAAATTTCACGACTGTGGCAAACAATAATTTATCCACGACCCACGAAGATGCTGGGAGATCTGAAGAAACCGCCACAAACATCCTCCTCCTTTATTTTCGATTTCCTTTTGATTTTCGTGTTTGGCCCCACTTTTTTTTTCTCAGGGGTTTTCGATCAACAAGCCGGGCTGGGAACAGGACACACACACCACACAAAAAAAAGCCCGGCTTTCTCTCCTAACAAGTCTCCCAAAAACGTAAACATTTGTTTTGGCAAAAGCCCGCGGTGGGACCGGCAGCCGCCGCCACTTAAAATGGCGAACAGCTGGACAGAATCTCTTAAAATTAACAAGATTTTCGGCTAAACAGGCTTTTGATAACGCACTCACACATCGGCGGTGGTGGCGACGCCCAGCGGACAAAAAGAGCCATCCCACGATCCATCATCTTCACCTCACCCTACCCTATCATCATCATCATCATCATCTATATGAAACACGCCCCAATTTCGAACATTCCAAAGCACTTTTCATTTCGAACAATCGAACGTCGGTCGCTTTCAAAACATTTAGAACTCCCGACTTCGAACACTCGGAATTCTACAACTCCAGTTTGGAACACTGAGAATTCTACAACTTCAGTTTGGAACACTCAGAAATCTACAACTTCAGATTGGAACATTCGGAATCTTACCACTTCAGTTAATACAAGCAGAATTTTACAACTCCAGTTTGGAACACTCAGCATTCTACAACTCCAGTTTGGAACACTCGGAATTCTACGATTTCAGTTTGGAACACTTGGAATTCTACGATTTCAGTTTGGAACACTCGGAATTTTACGACTCCAGTTTGGAACACTCGGAATTCTACAACTTCAGATTGGAACATCCGGAATCTTACCACTTCAGTTAATACAAGCTGAATTTTACAACTTCAGTTTGGAACACTCAGAATTCTGCAACTCCAGTTTGGAACACTCAGAATTCTATTACTTCAGCTTCGAACACTCGGAATTCTACAACTCCACTTTGGAACATTCGGAATTCTACAACTCCAGTTTGGAACACTCGGAATTCTACAACTCCTGTTTGGAACACTCGGAATTCTACAACTCCTGTTTGGAACATACGGAATTCTGAACTCCAGTTTGGAATACTTAGAATTCTACAACTCCTGTTTGGAACACTCGGAATTTTACCACTTCAGCTTGAAACACTCAGAATTTTACCACTTTAGCTTCGAACACTCAGCATTCTATAACTCACGATTTCGAACACTCAGAATTCCAGAACTACAGTTTCGAACACTACAACTCTATGGAACTCCGATATCGAACACCGTTAGAACTCCCCACATCGAACGCTTCATATACCATGCATTCTAGAACTTCTCCCATCATTCAGGCGCGTTTGGAACGCACCGACGAGCACGCGCAGCTTCCAGAAAAGAACCGACATCAAATCCTTCCAACTAAACGGCGTCTGTTCTCAAACCCGGCGTTTTATCTTTCGGCCCCAAATATAAATTGGCCGTCCGTTTTTAATTAGGCGGAGAAGAGCAATACGGTCAATGGGGTCATTTGCTGCTCCCACTCGACCGCGCCAATAAAAGCTGGGACTGAAAGCAGGTCGTTTGCGAGGAAGTCGCGTCTCACCGATAAGCAAACGTCACCAGGGTGGGCGGTGAAGGGACAATTGACCACTTCCGGTCGTTCGGATGGCATCGGTATCAATGAGACCAGAAGGGTTTGTGCAACGATTCCCCTGCCATCCCGTACCACAGGGGATTCCCCTATCCCCATTTGTAAGGATATTCAATGGAATGGAATGCAATGCAATGGAACCACCACCTAGGCTTTGGTCCAGTGAGTCATGTTAGTGTGTGTGTGCGAGGCTTTAGGGCGCAAGGTCTGCGAGGCTAAATGGTGCCCGAACAGCGATGTAAACATATCAATAGTGGCGTTGCGAAACAACTGCGAGAAGGAAACAAGATGGAACTGGCAAACTAGCACGGCGAAGAAATCAAATATGAGAAGGGACTGGGACGGTCGTGGATATAAGTGTGTGTATGTGTGTGTATGAGGCTTTAGGGCGCAAGGCCTGCGAGGCTAAATTGTGCCCGAACAGCAACTTAAACATATCAAAAGTGGCGTTGCGAAACAATTAACTGCGACAAGGAAACAAGATGGAACTGGCAAACTAGCACGGCGAAGAAATCAAATATGAGAAGGGACTGGGACGGTCGTGGATA
>JAQFYZ010003711.1:0-12752 GCA_034695085.1 Cylindroiulus punctatus | reverse complement strand
GAGGTCGACCTTAAAGAGGGTCATCCATCATCCAGCCCGAGGCTGAAGGAAAGTTTGGGTCATGTCACCAGGTGACATGCAGTACTGAAATTCAGCAGTATTGACATTTAAAATGTTGACTGTGACACAGATCAGGACTATTTTATGCTTCAAATATTTATTTTGAAGGAGGTTCTGACCAATGATTTGTTAATTAAGTGGTCAATTTAAGTTATGATAAAAAATAACTGCGATATAATCATTTTAATACAACACGTGATGCCAAACCTTAGAAACAACTACAGTAGGGAATTGAAAGCCACACTTACCATGGTATATTTCATAGCGGTACTGCTCTCTTTGATCTGAAAATAAAACAAGAAATAAATTATTTTTCATAACATGACTTTATCTACACATAAATTTCTACCTGCTTCTTCAATCGAGAAAAATTCACGTTCTTCAACTTCAAAAAATTCCATTGCATCAGTTGCTAATTCCACCTCCATATTTTCCATATAAAAATAATGCTATTATTTAAGTTTTTTGCGGAACCTATAATCCGCATGTAATATTCGCTGATGATATAAACAGCGAAACTCAAAGAGTGACGTGGGAAAATCCCTGATCTGAACGATAGTTGAAAAGTCAAAGTACACTGTGTTGGACTGCATCCACTTTTTGAATAGATTTATGGAAGCATGTCAAACCTGGTAAACGAACAGGGTGGACTGGTTTATAATCTGTTTTCATGTAAAAGATATCCGATAAAAAAATCCGTCCATTTGATCTGAATCATGGTCTGTTGTTGAGGTAGACAAGATATCAAAAACTATCTTGGTATTCTTTTACATACAACTTTTTCTATTATCACATCGATTCACTATCCAATCATGAACTAATATGACATAGTTGCATTGGTTGCTCTGAACTCAGGTACATCGGGTCACTGTCCATAAAGTCTCCTGGTAATTATAATAGAAACCAGCTGTACAATTAATTTAAAATTATCAGCTAAATAATAAAGATTCCAACATCTGCTGCCCTCTCATGATCTTTCATGATCATGAGCTTGCAGCATTTTTACACTGCATGCGGCTGTGCTTATTGACAGAAGACATAAGACTGCTAGGCAATATCTGGCTGCTTTCCAAAATGCTTTTATGTAATAGTGGCTGTCATCGAATATTTATCGGGTTTCATATTTTGGCAATGCATCTTGAAGTTTGTCACTTAGTACCTTGAGCATGCATGCTCTAACTCTCTTTTCTTGTAAAAATGCTTATGTGGTGCAAACAGCCTTTGTAGATTTAAATTTGAAAACACTCTGTAGTTTTGTAAGAAAATGTCTACAGTAATAACGATTTGAAGAAAGGTGTTTGCGTCAAGAGCGTAAAACTGCGAAAGTAACGACAAATACAGGTAGTAATTAAGTGCATGGAAATACATGATAGATCATATCGCCAACTTATTATGAATGCAGTTGGCTTGCCAAATTTGACAGTGCCCTTGGAAGACCTGGTTGTCATTTCACCTGGTAGATTTTTTTTATGAGCTTATTAATGTATACGTTTTAAACGTTTTCCTGTTAAGAAGTCTACAGCTGTGAAAGCTGAATTTAATCTTATATAATGCGTATTAATATCGTATATCAAATTTATATTCAAGGTTAGCAACTGATTAATTCTATTGTGTGATTACATGTATGCACCTAATGTATGCACTTTTAAGGCTTTATTCTTATGTATGCTATATACCGTATACAGAATCTAGAAAAATGTCAAAATGAATGCTCGGTATGATTACTGACAAAAAATATAAATATAAAATCTGTATATTATTTTGCATTAGAAAATAGTGCAGTACATGGGTTAGCAAACAGAATTAGAGGAACCATGATGATCTTGTGCTGCAGTATAAAAAATTGTTTATTTTCTATCCTAACCTAACCTGATCAAAGATGGCAACGACCCAAATCAAAGCAATCTTATTGTATCAGACTGTATTTTATCACAATGAACCCCTTTTAAAATGCCAGTTCGTAGATAAGTCAAAAATGTAATCATTGGTTTTTTTTCAATGTTAAGTTTCAGTGTCTCATCTTCACTGAATTTTATCGACGCAAATTTATGAATTCTGATTAAGTTACATTACATCAAGCTTTGAGAAACTTGTGGTTAATGTTGAGGTAATAAAACGTCTGTCTTACCTGCTGCCTGTTTCAGCACTTGCATACATTCATAATGACTTCCTTGTTCTGCAATATCCAAGGCTGTTAATCCATGTTTATCTTTAGCTAATAAATCGGCCTTCCATTCAACTAAAAGTTTGATATTTTCCACTCGTCCGTATTTTGATGCTACATGTAAAGGTGTCTGAAAATGTCAATGTTGATAAACATTAGAAAATACCCCAGTTGTTTATTTGTCCAACTTAATTAAACTTATCTTTGATCATTTATCTGTATTGGAGTATTCATATCTTTTTATAAAACTAACATTTAAAATTCCTTGTATAACTTTCGTTTTTCTGCTATTGTGGTTCCCCTTTCCATATGTTTTTTAAAAACTATTACATAGAAATTATATTAACTACAAAACTTGACATAAAACTGAGAACAATATGAATTGAAGCCAGGCTAAATTTACACATACTGTACAATATTAAGTTCAACGTACCCAAAATCCTTTAAAGAAATTTCCCAATGATGCTGCAGACATAGTGCATCTGATTTTAATTCAGTTCTGACTTATTTGATATCTTGATTGTATAATACATCTCACATAGCATGAGGTAACCAGAGAAGATTTGTAGCTTCTTTACCAGGAAAATTTGGGTGGCATTATGTAAAACTATGGCCAAAACAACTACATGTCTGACACGTTTAAACCATAACTTTCTGCTTTGTTGATCCTGCATGGAGTGAAGCGAAAATGTTTTTTCTAACAAAGTCAACCTTAAAAGATATGGTCCACTGATGTGTGGGGCAACAAAATGAACAAAAAAAACTAAACAAAAGCATGCATATTTAGAAGCAAATTATAAGTTACATGTACAAGGAAATAACAACGGCACGCACACAATTAAAACATTTTTGATTTAAACTAAGCTTGGGTGGTAGAGGAAAAATGTTCATTTACGGATTGATCATTCAGCAACTAGGCCTTAAATGTTAAGAAAACATTGTTTAAATTTATCTGATTGTACACTTTCTCGCGGAAGATTTACAAACAATTTATAGAGCATTTTTGTCGCATGTTGTTGGATGAGATTTTTGAGATGTTTCAAGTTTGGAATGACTCGATCAGCTCTGGATCTTCAATTGAGTTTTTAAATTGAACCTCAATAAGGAGTTTAACACCTTTATTTGAAGAGGTCATTGAATGTTAGATTGTAAAGAAGCGAGTTTTTGTTGTTTCAAGTACAAGTTTCATCCACACTACTAATGGAATAATATAGCATTCTATTGTATGTTATACAGTATGCTTGTATAGGCTAGAGTAACACCGATTATACCCATAGCACCACATTAATTAAATCTAATACTTAACAAAAATAAGTAATTTGTCAAGAAATAACTTACCCAACTGCCATGGTTCATATTGCAGTACGTATTCGGATCAGCTGTAAATTTAAAAAAATTAGTTACTTGTAATTTGATGCCATCTGTTTTGCATCAATTTAAATTTAAAATTTAAATTTTTTTTAATTTAAATTTTAAAAACTAGCTGTACATATGTAATTTAATGCTATCTGTTTTTGTTGGTTAGTTCACAAATACGAACCACATTTTTTTAACTATGGGCCTACCGGTGCGTGTCATTTTTTTATACAATTTTGTGAGATGATGCATGTAGATAAGTCATCTCGATCAAGGAATACAATTTTTGTTTTCCTCCCTTCTATGCACGAATATCTAGGTGTTTCATTGCCAGGGTATTTCGCAGTATCACGCAACCATTTTTAATTAGACAAGTCACGAACCCAGAAAACTATAAGAAAATTATTCAGAACATGAAAATGAAAATTAGTGGGGAATAGATCCTGGTAATATGCAGCTTAAAGGAGCTTTAAATTTTATTAAATATTGCCCTGGTCCTATAGTAATATAGTTAAATATAATTATAATATAGTCTAGACATAGCTATGTTTTTGAAATTTGATTCTTACATCTGAAAAACACATGCTGGTCTAATTTATGATCCTAGGCTACTTGAACTCCACTTGAGTGTAAGGCAGAAGTTCAAGCAGAAGATAAAATGCTGGTAAACGTAGCTGTTAGATGCTACGAATGCTACGTTTATAAATTTCCGGTTTCTGTAATCCATGATTTATGTAGTTACACAATTTGGTTTAACCTCAGACTGCTACAGACTACAGAAATGCGTACAAAATAGGTACATAAAGGGTTTTGATATAACACAAACATGGTCATCAAATTCAAAAATTACTTCACTAGCTGTTGCCTACAAAGAGGGTCTTTGTTTAAATCTTGTTAGTAATCGTGCAATATATTTACTCCAAATCTTGTTTCAAAAATCTACCTTATTTCCCAACAGCAATGAGATATGACGCATGACTTTCGTTTTAATTATGCACAACAAGAGATCTTGCAAGAAGAATGTGAAAGCCTTTCCTAATACGTTTGCACTGCACAGGAAATCTATCTAAACTTCATATCCGCTAATTTTTGGGGTACCAGCTAGGACGATGGTATGCGTGAGAACATGTTAGTCAATCTTCCACTGTTTTAAATTCGAAGAACGTATAGGCTACATGTATATATCAGCTAACTCTGGATTACCTGTAGATATGACTGAATGACAAGACTCATTTGCATCGATATCCAATAGTTATAAAAACAGTTTTCGATTTCGTAACTTTTAATAACCTTCAATAAATACACTCCGAATGAACACACAGATAGATGAAGATGATCTGCCTATATAACTATTTATGTTCTCATCTTGGAGATAGGGAGGAGGCTCAGCTGATTGATGATAGAGCGAGGAGGGGGCAGGGTTGGTGAAAGGATGTCATATTATTGCCGTTTTGTAATTTGGAATCCAGTTTTTCAAAAAAATTGCGATTTCAGCAGGTTTTTTCATATCATTCACTGCATTTTTACTTTTCTAAGAATAATTCATGTTTATTGGTCAGTTTTTTGACGAAGTTGAACACAATTTGGTCAATGATTACGTGATCTTTCGGGGTGAACTCTCGAAATCTCAAAGAAGTGATGACATAATACAGACTCAGTTTTGCGTTCTTCAAAATTTCAGGGATGTATGATATAGGCCAATGACGTCTGGTGGAATAGTGGAGCAAAATAGTAGTAAATTTAAGATTCATGAATGCAGCTGGTTTTCTTGAGCTGCTGGACCCCTCTAGTTTTTCCCTTTTTTTACAATGCATTGAATTGCTTAGTGGGTAGTTAGGGATTGGGACTTGCTGGCCTATTGAAATTGACCCAAGGAGGGGACTTTGGAAGAAGGTCACCCACTGAGAGAAAAGGGAAGGAATGAGCCCTGTGCATGCAGCCTTTTGCAATTCTTCATAGGTCTAGGTTGACTTGAAGAAATATGAACTTGCGAATTTCCTGATAAAAACTAGATCGATGGTAAAACTCACCTCCGGCCTGCAATAAAATCCTGGTGCATATGTAACTTTCGTTGGCCACTGCTGCATGCAAGGCAGTTCGACCTCTGGTATCCCTCGAATTAATATATTCGATTTGGTCGCCATTTAGGAGGTCTTCCAAAAGGTCACTGTTTTCCCAAAGAGCTGCTTGGTGCAGCAAACGACCTGCAAATTCTTCTTCATCGTCCAGGCCATCGGTAAAGCCCTCCATGTTAGCCATTACCGTGGCTCATGTAGGCAAGCTCTTAGCTTACCAATACTATAACACTAGAAACGAAAACAACAAGGTATTTCGTAACATCATCTATATCTTCACTGGGTTTCTGAATTCGTGATTTTTTTCCACCCGTATGTTATGCAATAGGAAGAAAGCTGCACACAATAGTTAATTCAACAAAGCATTGGATCAGCGAGAAAACCATGTTGGGGAAACAGGTGTGGTTGGTGATACGCGTGTAGGAGATTGTGTTCTGGTCAAGGGTGGAGTCTCTCAAATATTACCACTTTAGCCATAGTACTACATTTGATTGCATTTGAAAACACATTTAACCCGCCCTAATGCCTTTTATAGCAATGTACTTCGATGGCTTACGTGATGTTCAGAAATTCAAGAGGTGGCCATTTCGATGCACTAGCTGCATGTTTTATTTAGACTAGTTGTTTCGTATAAATAAAAACCAAACATGCTTTTGCCATTCAACTAACTGTTGGAAACACATTTTGCAATGGCACATCCATTTGAAAAAAGCCACTTATGGCTAATTAATTTTCACACTGCACATATTGCACGCATGAAAGCTTATGATGAAAATTAGCACAAAAAAATCGATATAACTATAGGCCATCCACCCTGTAAGGTTAGACTTAGTGACTCCGCTATAGTTACACATTACACAAAGCTAGCCTCTGTTTTAGCTTTTTCCTCTTGATATCTAATCCGTTGCTATATCGCTATTTGATTCATGATGATCGTCATGAATTTCGCCAGTTTTATGGAAATCATATGACAGTGTACAGGGTGACAACACTACCATTATCGTTTGATTTTTGGAAAATATTTTGCAGTGGGTCTTGTGAGTGGTGACCACGGAAGCTAAAATTCTGCATCGCTAATATAATTTTCATACAAAGTCGAACAATTTTTTCTCAGTGATTGTCATCATTTAGGTTCGGGAGTCTGTAAATGATGACATTTGGAGAAGTCCCGAAAATGGCGATAAAGTGATCACAATATTTGAGCGTCTCCATACACATAACACCAAAAAAAATTAGTAAGCAAAATAAATGGGAAACATTTTTGGAGTGTTTGAAGAAAAAGTGATTTGCAACGCCATATATAATTTTGACTTTTTTCCCAGTTTTTTCCTTGCATGTCTTCATATGGCTCATGACTTTATTTTGGACTGGTTCTCTGTTTGCATCATCTGAGAGGTGATGACAGATGTTACAGCTGGTTACATAAACGGTTTATAAATAACCCCGTCTTAAGCGTAGATAACTGGGTCTGGGTGCCATATCTTAAGTCAAACTTGAACTTGCATACTCGTAAAGGACCTACATATTGCTTTTATCGATATATTAATTATTATGTACTTGGCTTGACTTGGCACCTACACTTCCTAACCCACTGATAAAAAATCGTCTTTGTTTTATTTGAAATATGAGGATGCATGTTGCTAGCCTGGATATTATCGATTTCTTAGGTTAAAAGCATATCCTCCAGTTCTCCAGTCTGGTATTGATTTTTCTACGAATTTTTGGAGCGCTTGCCAAGCAGTGACGTCATGCAACTAGGTTTCAAATTATGTTTTTGAAGGATTCTTTGTCTTGACCGTGAAAATGAGCCATGGTTGCAGAGGCTTGACTTTTTACCATTCCGGGCAATGTTTTTTCTCGTTGCAAAGTGTCAATTGGCAAGCTGTGCTCTGGAATGCTCGTAATCCACCGAGCATATGCTCTATATTCATTTTTAGATTTGTTAGTTTGTAAATAGGAGTAAAATTTAAATAGGCTAGATAAACACGACGTTGGAGTGAATCCATACTGTTTTCTGCGCCGTGTGCTACTTTTCACTGGTGTGTTTAACCTACATTACATACACATGGTCATGCTGCATGCATTGCACTAGAACAGGCTTACGTTAGAAGGGTGGCTTGGACTGAGAATAGGCTTTACCTTTTGTCCTGTTGACAGGCAAAAATATCAACCATCAGGGAATTGTCTTCTCGTAGCATGGTTTGTGTATCTTATGGATTTTCAGCAGTCCTGTAGCATCAATGCGAAGTATTTTTTATCCACTTTCTCTTTTCGAGCACATACACTGTAGGTTGGCACGAATTCAACGGCTCACTCGGTTTGACTCGCCTCCATGATATCGGTGGCGTCATCTGGTGGAGTTTTTGTAGAAGGAATAAAGGGTTGGTTCACACATGGTTCACAACAACTTGATGGCCTGCAAATATTTCCACGCTTTATGGTCACAGAATTTCAATTTTCCGCAATGTGTGCTCGCGCCACGATGAGCTTAGTCAGTTAAAGTAGGCCATTTTGGTAAAAGATATGAAGAGGAAAACCAATTTTGCTCTTTTCTATCAAACCCATTGTTATGTCACATTCTAGGCAGGAAAAAAAGTGCTGAATTTAGTTTTCAAATCTTCATTTTTTTTTGCCCAGCAGCTTGGGTTAGTTTTAAAAATGTTTTTTTTTAGTCTTACAATAAGACAACGTTTTCATATGAACACTTTTCCCATCGAGCCTTCTGTACCGATTACGTTGGTGCATTAAATTAGCACGCTCGTGTGGCCGAAAAAAAACATCAAAATAGGACTGAAAATGTCATGACAGTTATCTGAATGTGGGTCAAGTATATTTAGATTTAAGTTACATTTACGAAAAAGGTGCATTTTTTAAATATTTGCTTCGGTTATTTCTGAGCTGACTTACTTTCTTTGACGTTAATTATGATAACACCCTCCATTAGAATGATAAGATTAGCAATGAATAAATTGTCTAATTTCAACCATTTATATTCAAACTTTGCCGCGCTTAGTCATCTATTCCGTTGAGTGGCGCCCTCTCTGAATCTGTTTCCGAAGCCCCTGCGAATACTGCAGCGACATCTTTTAAATATTATATTCCATCATGGAACATCTGTATCTTTCAAATGATAATATGTAACACCTCGGCTTCAGGGTGAGTGTAAATTCCTTGTATTTTCTAAAGAATCGGATGTTGTACAAAGCTTTTGTTGGCATCATTTATTGATTCTAGGTTCAATGCACAAAATGGATTGTCAGATCTCCATGCATGATGACGGCATAGGTTTCCAAGCCGGTTTTCACACAGTTCATGAGAGTTGAGAATTAATTCAATTTGGGTGAACACCAGCATGGCGCGTGGATAGTTTTCGAATCAACTTTGAATTTCGTTTATGAAATTTCGGAAAGTAATTGCGTTTGGCATTGCAATTAAAGAAAACAACACCATCGAATGAGCGCACGCAATTAAGGATATTATGCGTAATTAGTGAAAATTCTTGGCTCGGTGAAAGCACGTCAGAAATTAATTATACAACCGAGTATTTAAATGTATTTTCCATCAGTTGCATCCGTTTGGATATTCTGAGTGTCAACCAAGAGTGTCTTCAAATACTGGCATTTCGGTACTCGAACGAATTAACAAAGTCGAGAAAACTAAATTCAAGTATGAATTTTTATGAACAATCCTAACAATCAAATGAATGATTCAAGATGTCAGAACAACATGTATACAACATGTATACATGTTACAAAAATTAATTTAAAAAACTTAAGGAGCAAGTGGGCTTCCCCCTATGGCACCTAGGCTGGCAGTGTTTGCTTACCCGCCCTGTCAGCCTACGAACTGTCAGAAAGAGTCAACATAGTGTCTGTGTTGGAGCAGGGCAGCAGCAGGGCATATTCCAAAATTCAGCAGTTTTTTCTAATTGTATCGCTATGTAGCTTTGACAAATTACTCAAGCTGAGGTTATATGTTTAATATGAATTTCAGATCAAGGTGACTTTCAGTGCTGTCAACATGTTTTCCACCATTTCCATTATCAATGACACCAATCCTACGTCTTATGGTGACAGCATCCATCAGCACTCTAGCCTTGATTGGAATCGAACAATATTAGCATCTATTATGCATTGCACGGAATGGCGAAATCCGCAGCATCTGCTGTTTCAGTTGGCCAACACTTGCTTCTGTGTCTCCTATTTGGCCCCAAGTAGCACCTATGGGATTCTGTTTATGCACGCCGTATTAATTTTAGGTAAGAATTGTGTTGGTTAATCATATTAAATTGTGAAATTAGCGGCTCTCGACTGACCCCAGATGAAAATGCAATATTGAGTATCGAAGTTGCAGTCTTATTTTAGGTTACTTAAAAACTTGTGGTGTATGCTTAGGTAACGAATTTACGATTATGTGAGCATTCACCAGCTAACAGTCATCCTCATCGGAATTGATAGGCAGTAAGCTTATGTTTAGTGCATTTATTTAGGGACATTCCATCGCCAAAGCTTATTGTTTTACAAGGGTTGCTTTTTCCGGTATCCGTATTTGGTATCAGGCCTTCAGGCATTTTATACGATGGTTTACAATAACTCAACCTTGGATTGTTATTCTCGTTACTACAGCAGGTGGAAGTCAACCTTTTGATTTTCGCGTATCATTCATGTTTGATTTTTTGGCTCGAGTTTAGTGGTGAAAATACGTGATATTAAACATGCGCTGGAGCATGGCAAAACGAGCCTCCAAAAACGAGCGAAATCTTCCAAAAATCTGCTATACTGATAAATTAAGGAAAATGCAAAACCCAAAGATGGGAAGGCTTTTCTGCCTTGCTACCGAACTGTTAAAAATGCCTGACCTTTACAAGGAAGAGATTTTGTATTTTTCCCAACTTAATTGTTGTTACGTAAATAATCAAGGAATTTATAAATAAAACACCTGTTATACACTAAACGGCTCATTTTATGCAGTGTATATTAGCGATTATAATATCTTAAGGCTAACTATGCTCGGCATTTGATTTAATATTGGGCAGAGGTGTTTGGCGTCTTATTAGTAACCATATTAAATTAATTCCTTGTAGGATATTGATAAAATGCAAGTGTGTGACACTTCATATGAACGAAAAAGTTATATGTAAATCAAACAGAAGCTTGGCCTCATACAGTATATACATGTACATACTTTTTCTCGTGTTTGCGTTTATGAGCCTTGAACTACTGTACAAAATGCCACTAACCTGATAACTATCGGTCACTGTAATTTGTGTTTATAAGCGTTTATTTCTAAATGGATAAATTAAGTACAGGCTTGCCGATTTGATGACGTGTGCAATATCTAAATGGCATAACTCGATTATTTGTTCTGCTGTGGTCGGTGGCATATTGAGCCAAGACTTATTTAGCATGGGATATTTTTTATGTTATTGATTTAAAACTCCTGTGTGGGTTTCATGATGGATTCATTTGGTGCTATATTTGCTTTGGTCCAAATCGTTCTGATGATGGTCGAACAACCTACCGATGCATTCATTGCTCTAGTTTCTTCTCGGACTCATATTTTCTGACTTTGATGGATCACAGTAAATCCTGGTCAGGGTTTTTCACAATATTCATGTTCAACTCGTAATGGGAAGCTCGCGTGCTTAGAGCAGACAGGGTGCGCTCAGAAGTTGGTCTGGAGTAAGTACACGTTGATTTAAAATGGTAACCATCGAAAATATATCGAGTTCATTAGCGTGATCAAAATGACATTACAGAATTGTTGTTTTTAAAAAACTTAAAGAGTTGCAAAGAACAAATTTTGGAAAATGAGGAAAAACTCCTGTTTTTTTATTTCATATGAGATCCGGGCTTTTTGATCACCCTCTACATTTCTTAATTCACTTTGTAAGAACAACTTTAAAAAAGCTTGTTTGTCAGCTTTAAAAAAACTCCTTTTCGTGATTAAATGGTAATTTTGTTCATGGTAATATATTTTGGATGCCAAATTTCTTTTAAAGTCAAGATAATTCGATTTGGGGGCACCCAGTCCATGTCAAGTTTAACGAGTTATTAATCGGTCGATGAAAAATGAAATTGTTTGCATTGGAAAATTATCCAATCTTTGTAATTTTCTTTTTAACGATTTCGGGAAGCAATCAATCTTGAATTCTGGCATTGAAAAATAAAATAAAGTGTATAAAATCGATGAGAGTAACTGTAGATTTACAGCTTTGTTATCATGTAAACGACGTTGCTTCGTGTCCCAGCACACCAATTTAATATGGAAATTGCTGCCATTATGAGATTGGTTTTCCTTTTCTTTCCTAAGGTTTTTTGCTGTTTTCAACATGGGCCTGGAATATCATTTGCGCTCCCGATGTTTTTTCATGGAACTTCAGTTTTATGATCATCAACATGTTTCAAATGTTGTACATCCTATATCAAATGCGACCGGTGCGTTTTGCAAAAGAGTTGGAAGATGTCTATCAATATCTGTTTCAACCGCTACAGGTATGTACGGTTATTTATGCAGCATAATAATGTCTACTAATTTTTTCGTGGCAGCTATTTTTAAAACGTTTTCCCCAGTTCATCCATGTCAAGCACCGATCTGTAAACAGCTTCGCGTCCATTGTAATATGGAGCAAGCGAAACAGAATGTGTTACAATGTGTGTAAACAAATGGTAGATGCCAATGTACTCTGATATCTATAGCGTGCATTAATGAGTGGGAACTGATTTCCGTGTTTCGTCAGCGTTTTATTGCCCGATAATTTCATTTATTGGCACAGTCCTTTAATTAGATACAGTAGTGTAGAAACTTTTTAACTCGTATTTTTGGGAAAGGAAAAATGGCTATTTTTGTGATCATGTAGTGTAACAGTGGAGGTGGCGCAGAGATTAAAACGCTTACAAGTTACAACCCTGGCTGATAACTGTTTATGCGTACATAATGAGTAGCAGTAAATAAAGATAATATCGTTTTACATGAGAAGGCTCCACCTCCTACATCAATGAAACATTAATTGTATTCACATTGTCTATAGTCAAATCAACGAGAGAAGACAAAAATGGCCGCCGTTCAACCAATAGGATGCCATTTCCTGTTTGCGA
>JAQFYZ010003710.1:0-12753 GCA_034695085.1 Cylindroiulus punctatus | reverse complement strand
AGGTGGCATTTCTTTGGATTCTTTGTAATGCCCATTCACAAAATGCAACTCGGTTTTGAAAGTCATCTCCGTGAAGCACTTGATGTAAAGATATTCGATATGGGTGGAATTTGTGCAGTTTCATTATTCTAACCACACTTCTTTGTGATATTCCAGAGTCACGAGCAAGTCTACGAGAACTAACATGTGGATCAATTCCAACTGCAGCTATGACTGCTGTAGTGTTTCGTTCACTGGTTACAGTTCTTCTGCATTTTCTTTTGGGCGCACAAACACTTCCTTCTTCTAAAAACCTATTTACAATACGATAAATGGTAGCATGTGATGGTGTATTTCTCTCTGGGTACCATTCGGCATAAAGATTATGTGTCTCGCCAACATTTCTTTCAGATGCACCATATGTAAGAATAATATCTACTCTTCCTGCAGTTGTAAACCTATCCATATCTACATGTATTCATCTGTAGAGAGTAGAATTAATCTTAGTGATGTTAAAAACAACATGTTATTGCAGGTTCAATAATGAGGTTTGATAACTTTTAATACCTGCAATCTGCAATAGGTATGCTGATGGTCAACTGCATTGCACGTGTTCATCACAATAAGTCTAGCTGTACGAGGTATGCCCTTATATACAGCATTAAATAAACAAACCTATTTAGATTAGGTAATGCATTCCTCTAATTCCTTGAAATTCATTATTGTAATAGCTATTCTTAATATGGTAAATATTGTTAGAAATGGGATGTTTAGGGGTTTAGAAGAGGTCGGGGGGCTTCTAAATTGCTAGTCAAAATTTAGGACGACGACGACTACAGAGACGTCCATCTCTGTCACGTATTCATGGCTCCACCAACCACGGCTCCTTTGATATTTCCATCAAATATCCTTGAAACTATTTATCAAATGGCAAAATGTTTGAAACAAATGTGATGTATTTGTATGTGTAGATTAGGAATCGTGCAGAAAAATATGGGGTTCCCATTGAAAGAAACTCCCATGACCTTGTAATGTCCTTGAGGAGGACCTTAAAGGTCACCGAAAATAGTGTAATTAAAATGTCCCCCTGATAGCAGACGACATTTATCTTAGACATTTCGTTGTCAAATGCTTTCTTTTAATGATATTCAACTTTCTCAAGTTAAATGCCTCACCCTGTATATAGTGTCAAGGGCACCTTGGCGCCCTTGAGCCGTGGCATGGGCAATGCCATGACCCAAATAGTCGGGCCAGCATCTTCGGAATGCCGTTAGGTTGATCCTGGCGCCCCTGACCCTGGGGGTGGACGCCTCCTGGCAAGTGGCAAGCTAATGTGGGAGGCTGGGTGTGCTTGACCCAGCAGTCAGGTCTGGGATTCGTGGCCATGCGGTCTTGTTTTGTTTAGCCGTGGGCCTTAGCCTTGATTCCTGTGCGGGGGTTGTGACCCTAAGTTCAACGCATGTGTGTGTGTGTGTGTGTGTGTGTGTGTGTGTGTGTGTGTGTGTGTGTGTGTGTGTATTTGGGGGGCACAGTACCTAAAAGGCAAAATAGTGCCCGAGCAGAAGCGTGGGACGCAGACCCATATACAGAGGAATATGGCAAAAATGGATGAGAGGAGTAGTTGTAATAACATATATAACAGAAATACATAACAACAACAAAAATCCTTCAACAAACGTTAGAGCAAGGAGACAAAACGTAACAACGGGGGGCAGAAAGGAAAGGAGGGGGCCAGTCCCCAGTTCGAAAGGAACGCCTTAAGTAAGCCAGTACGGGAGGACCGGCCGGGGTTGGGAGAGCGGGAGAACGTTACGCAGCGCACGCAGCTATGCAATAAGAAAAAGGGTGGGAAGAAGAGGAGTTAAATGGCATCGCAAGAGGGGATGGCCAGTCGGAAGAAAGGGGCCGAAGGCGGCCTGACGGGCAGCAGTAAAGCGGGGGCAGACGATTAGGAGGTGCCGCACGGTCAGGAGCACACCACACCGTGGGCAGCGGGGAGGAGGTTCCCCGAGCAACAGGAAGCAGTGGGTCAGGCGAGTGTGCCCCACCCTCAACCTTGCCAATAGAACAGCTTCCCGGCGAGACAGATCCGGAAAAGCTGGGAAGAGCGGATGGAGGGCCACAGGCGGAACAACTTGTTAAGTGGAGACTAGGCCCACTGCTGTCCCCAAGCCGAACGGACAGTTGCACGGACCAGGGGCAGAAGGTCTGCGAAAGGGACAGACAGAGAGCGGGGCGGCTGGGAGAGCGCTCGGAAGGCTGCACGGTTAGCCGCCTCGTTGCCAGCAATGCCGCAGTGACCAGGCACCCAGCAGAATGCCACCGAGAACCCGGCCACAGCCAGTCCATGCAACAGAGACATGGCAACCCGATGGGCCGGATGGAGTGTTGCAGCAGGGGAGACGAGGCTAGCCAGACAGCTGAGCGAGTCGGAGAAGATAATAGCACGTCGCAGCCGGTGGGCGCGGATGAACAAAAGAGCACGTACAATGGCATAGAACTCGGCAGAGAAGATGGAAAACTGAGGTGGCAGGCCGACAGAGATGACCCGGGCACCACAGACGACAGCGGCCCCGACAGCAGTCAAGGACTTAGCGCCGTCGGTGAACACGGGCTCACAGTCAGCAAAAGCAGCACGATGCTCATTAAAAAGTTGACACCAGATGGAAGGGGGGACATTAGATTTGGAAGAGGCACCCAGGGACAGCAAAACCGGGAGGGACCACTCCCAAGGTGGGTAAGTTCAACGCGCCGTTTTTCGTTACCTTATGTTTAGTCAAGTCGCGGGGGCCTGTTGCCTTCAGTTTAAACGCGGCTTTTTGTTATAAGGAACTGATCTCCTCGAGGAGAAACCATATGATCTCATGTTGTGATGGCCGAGTTGGCCTTTCTACTGTGTGCTGCAGGCAGAGTTGGCCTTTGTTTGTGATATTTAGCCGGCCTACATTGTGATATTTGGCCGAGTTGGCCTTTATGTAACTGTTTTCCGCCGGCTATGTTGGCCTCACCTGGCCTAATAAAGACGTTACCTCTGCAATTCGCCTTCGGCTCTTCTCTACAGGACTAGAATGCCGTTACATGGTGGAGGTGCGATCTTTCTCCGTGCTACACCCAGCTGTGATTTTTCCTTGATGGCTGAAGCTCCGGTCTCCTACCTGCGTTCTGGCCGTTCGCGGCCTGAGGCGGTTTCTACCTCCTTGGACGATGCACCGCCGTAGGTTTCGTCGGCGTTGAGACGTACGCCACCCTATTTGCGACCGGTAAAGGATTGTGTTGTTCCCGTCGCTGGCATTCTGCCAGCGAAACGCCCATCCGTCGCCTCTATTTCATCTGACTTGTCTAAAGATGCTCCGATGCCTATCGAAGACGTGGCTGCGTACTTATGTTCGCGGCCGGATGATTTGGCCGGCAATCTCGCTTGTCTTGGCCCATTGCCCCCGGCTGTGGCGGCTGCCATTACCAGTGTGTTGCCTACCGCTGCGCCGACTTTGGAGCCTTTGGACGGCCATATCGGATTGGAGACGGCTGTCTTCCCAACGCTTCCTTCGTGTCTGCATGCTGATGACCGCTGTTTGGACCCTTTTCCTCCCTCGCAGTTTATGCTCGCAGATGCCTTGAGATCGTCCATGTATCGTTTACATGTTCTGTTTCCGGTTGCCCCTCAATTTGCGGGCACCACTTTACGTGATCGGCGCAATAGGTTTCCGATTTTTGATGACTCTACAGACGTTGCCAGTTTTTGGTCGATTTTGAAACCATCGCCGCAGCTGATCGATATGCGGAAGCCGATCAGGGTGAGGCAGCTCAGCGGCACGTACTTGTGTATGCCTCACGTGCGCTTCTTCCCGCAGAGACGCGGTATACGGTTACTGAGCTAGAGGCCCTGGCAATCGTTTGGGCTTGTTACAGTTTCGTCATTATTTGCTTCTGATGCCTTTCACGATTGTCACGGACCATCATGCTCTTTGTTATTTACATTCTTTAAAGAATTCTTCTTCTCGGTTGGGCCGTTGGGTCGCTCGAATGGAGGAGTTCACCTATACAGTTCGATATTGACGAGGCGCCCTTTATACCAATGCCGATTGTTTGAGCCGCCTTCCGTTGTCAGCGGCTACATCGGTTTTGAAGGAAGACGACTTATGTCTATCTTGTGAGGATGTTTCCTAATAGAGCTTGTTTTGGGCCATATGATGGTTTTGACGTGGCTTTTTCGGCATATCTGCGGAACAGCGCAAGGATCCGGGGCTAGCGGCCCTATAGGATCGTGCTTCTGCGCGTGCAGTTCTGCCGCGCGGTTATGTATTGTTGGGAGGTGTGCTCAATTTTCTTCTTCTATCAGAACCGCCGCGACTCCTCGTGGTCTCG
Source organism: Cylindroiulus punctatus (assembly GCA_034695085.1). Classification (NCBI taxonomy): domain Eukaryota; kingdom Metazoa; phylum Arthropoda; class Diplopoda; order Julida; family Julidae; genus Cylindroiulus; species Cylindroiulus punctatus. The sequence continues at coordinate 8,409 of JAQFYZ010003710.1, read as the reverse complement.
GCTCATATGCGGGAAGATGTTATGCGTGAGTGTCATGATCACCCCTTGGCTGGTCATTTTGACATTACGCGTACTCTTGCCTTGGTTTATGTCTAATTTTCGGGCCTCTGTTAAGTGTTACGTCGCCTCATGTTCGCAATGTCAGCTTAATAAGTTGTCTACTAAACTGCCCCAGGGGCTATATGAACCAATTGTGGTTGATTCTCTGGTTGACCGATGGGGATTTGATTTTGTTGGCCCCCTTCCACCTTAGATTGGTGGGGTTGCATACTGGCTGGTGGCTGTTGATAATGCCACCATATTTTGTGTGGCTACGGCCATTCGCCGAGCAAATGCTTTGGCCATTGAAACATTTTTTATTCGATTATTTAAGCGTTTTGGTGTGCCTAAGGCTCCTACTTTCGATAGCGGTACGCCTTAGCTGAGTGGTCGGTGTCAGGCATTCTTTGCCAGGTATGGCATCTCTTATCGAGTGTCTACACCTTATCATCAGCAGGCCGATGGCCTCGTAGAGCGCACCATCCAGACTTTGCAGGTGCTTTTGCATACCTCGCTACCGCAAGGTTCCAGTGGTGAGGATTGGGCCCTTCGCCTTCCTTTGGCTGTAGCAGCTTATAATGCTGCTGTACAGGAGTCGTTGCATACCAGTCCTTTTGTGCTGATGCATGGCTTCCAGCCTCGGCTGCCTGTCCATAATTTGGTTGGAAAGCCTTCTATCGTTGGTCCCAATGTTTCGTAGCTTCAGTGTTGTGTGCATGCGGCGGCATGTTTGCATCGTGCCCAGCTGGTGCAAAAGCAAACTTTTGATCGTCGTCATCGTGCTGCATCTTTTCAGGTTTGAGATTGGATGCTTGTTAGGGATTTGGCTCCCAAATGATACGGCCCCGGCAAATTAGGGCCAAGATATCATGGCCCTTATAAAATGGTAGAGCGCGGATCGGCTCTGAATTATGCTTTTCAGGATACGCGATGTGGTACACCAGCAATTTCGGTTCCCACGTCGTTCATTTGAAGCGTTTAGATTCTCGTCCATTGGACAGGGCTTGTCTATCTTGCGCCATTTCTACTAGTTTAAATGGCCCACCAAATTCTTGCGAGGTGGTAGACGGGAGCGCTTTAGCTTTGCGAAGTTTTCCTCCGCCACCACTGGCGCTTCGATCGTCCAAGGCCGCCATTTGCCATTTGACGTTTGCCTCATGCCGGGTCATTGTGCCTTTCGCTCCACATGTTTGGGTTGCTGATTTTGCTATGTCTTCCTCGTCACCTCCTGCTTCTATCACTGGCAATGGTCCTCCTGAGATTGTGGACGTTGCCATTGATGTTACGCAGTTCGAGCCGGTGTCGTTTCATTTAGCGACACCAGGCTCGATCATTCGAGTTCGTGTTGTGCCACGAGGCGGCCCATCAGATGTCGCTACTGCTTTGCCGGCCATGCTTGTGCCGACGCCTGCCGTTTGTTCGGCTCCTGCGCCGGATCTTCCGGTCACCACTGTGGCTCTGACACCAGACATTGGCCGTTTGACCGTCGCTGACGATTACTCGTCTTTGCCATCTGCTGATTCTGGCGTAGCAAGTGCCGACCCGGATTCATACGTTCGACCTCCGAAGGCCCGAAACCGCTTCTATTGGTGCCATGCTTGTCGTCCTTCTGTCCGCCGCTCTGGTGACGATGCTTCGTCGTCCGGCTCTGTGACAGCACTGTCGTCGGCTCCCGAACCTTCTCTGGATTCTGTGACGTCTGCTTGGCCTGTTTCCTTACCTCAGAGCCATGGCGCGGCCTATTTCTGGCAAAATACGCAGGCCATGTTTACCTCTCGCTCATCTGTCGTGACGACATCGACCTCAGCTGCTGTCGTTGTGTCGTCGCCCATTGCGTCGCCCGTGTTGCCAAAATTTTGTCGGTCATACTGCTGTGCCTGACGTGGTCGATCGGTCTGATTCACCTACACAAGCTGTTGTTCGTCCAGTGCCGCGATAACCTGTTCGTTCATCGGCTCCATTACCACCGCAATCAGCTTTATTTCCGACCAATAGTCTCCCGTGGGCTTCACCCGAGTCTCGTGATCTCCCTCTTCCGCCTGTGGAGTGGGAGGATCTATCCCGAGAGATCCGCTGTTGTCTTAGTCGGTTGACTTACCTGCCCGTGGAGGACATTATCTTCCCAGCTGGTGCTATTTTGTACCCTCTGGAGGAGCGTGCTGTTGAGGATCGTTACGGTGTGCCGCCCTCGCCGTATACCTGTCTTGCCCAGGGTTGGATCCTACAGGTCAAGTTGTTCCACGAGCACCGCTTGCAAATTATGTTGGGGTGGTATCATTGCCCTCCCCGATCGGCCGAGGAGCGCCGCCAGATGCAGCGAGACCGTGTTCGCTATTGTTTTGAAGATGTTGTCTTGTTTACGATCAGGACCTCCCTCCGGCTCTGATGTAGTTTTTTTTCCTCTTGTTCCCTGGTATTTTCAAGCGTTTGCATGTTTTTTATGTCATTTTCTTGTTTGTTTAGTTGTGCCTCCGCCACGTCTTAAAGGGGGGTGTCAAGGGCACCTTGGCGCCCTCCCTTGAGCCGTGGCTTAGGAAATGCCATAGCATGGGCAATACTGTGACCCAAATAGTCGGGCCGCAGTCTTCGGAATGCCGTTAGGTTGACCCTGGCGCCCCTGACCGTGGTTGTGGACGCCACCTGGCGGGTGGCAAGCTAATGTGGGAGGCTTGGTACGCTTGACCCGACAGTGAGGTCTAAGATTCATGGCCGTGCGGTCTTGTTTTGTTTAGTCGTGGGCCTTAGCCCTGATTCCTGCATGGGGGTTGCGACCCCAAGTTCAAAGCGCTGTTTTTCGTTACCTTATATTTAGTCAAGTCGCGGAACCTGTTGCCCTAAGTTTTAACGTCGCCTTTTGTTATAAGGAACTGATCTCCTCGAGGAGAAACCATATGATCTTATGTTGTGATGGCCGAGTTGGCCTTTCTACTGTGTGCTGCAGGCCAAGTTGGCCTTTGTTTGTGATATTTGGCCTGCCTACATTGTGATAAAGGCGTTACCTCTGCAATTCACATTCGGCTCTTCTCTACGGGACTAGAATACCGTTACAATAGTGCTATATGTGTGTGTTCTTTGCACCATGCGATCATGGTGCAATGCCTACACACCTTTCCGTTGTTGGGATAGCGTTGTTTCACTCCGAATGTCTAGCAAAAGCACCCTAATAAAAGAGACCATGTTCATCTGCTCTATTGTATGCAGTTTTACCCATGCCATCACCTGATTGGATTAATCTGTTCTAAATTGCATCAGTGTTTTTTTCGCCGATGTCAAATTATTTGTTCATTTGTGGCCAATATGGACATATATAATTGGTTTGTGATTATTTTCCTATCGAAAATTGCCTCGAAAGTTTTTTTCAATGCGATTTTGGTGCCGTAGATCTACGCCTGTCAAACAACGCTCCTGAACTTCGCTGTCCCGGCCGGACCACAATATGACACCTTTTAACGAAGTTAAAGAAATGATCATTGATAATTAAGGGGGTGTGCAATTGCGACATTGATGTGTTTCGTGCATGTCCTCCTACTTGTTTCGGTTGAGCTTTGCGTTCTGTCTGCGGACTACGCAACGGACGCACGCTTTAAAACCGCAAAGGTGTAAAGGAGTATAAGCACCCACTGTTCACATCATAGGACACTCGCCCTATCCGCTGCGGCGGTCTTTATGCTTCCTTTACACATGAACATTTACGTTACGTTGCTTAAGTTGCTCACGGCAGCAGATACGAGCCCCATGATACTCATTAAAAATAAAGTGGAAATGAATGTTGTGTGTGTGTGGATTTGGAGGGCACAGTACCTGAAAGGCAAAATGGTGCCCGAACGATACAGTGAGACAGACGGATACATATAAATATACAAGAAAAAGACAAGGATAGTGTAAAAGATAAAAAGCACAAACAGCTACATAGAAGTAAAATCAATAAACTTTATAACAAGGTAACAAGAAGACAAAACAAAGGGGGCAGTGAGGAGAGGAGGGGGCTGGTCCCCAGTTCCAAAGAAACGCCTTAAGTTGGCCAGTAAAGAAGGACCAGCCAGGCTGGGAAAGCGGGGAGAACGTAGCGCAGCGCACGCAGCTATGCGGAGAGTAAAAGGGAGGGTAGAGGTTGAGGAGCTAAAAGGCATCGCATAGGCCCGCGGCCAGCAAAAAAGAGAAAAGAGCAGAGACAGGCAGACGCCTATCCCCTCCAAGCACCTGGGCCAACAAGAGGGGTTGGCCAGCCGTGAGGAAAGGACCGAAGGCGGACTGCCGAGCAGCAGCAAAGCGAGGGCAGACTAGAAGGATGTGCCGCACTGTCAGGAGCACACCGCACCGAGGGCAGCGAGGAGGAAGCTCCCCGAGCAACAGAAAACAGTGGGTTAGGCGGGTGTGCTCCACCCTCCACCTGGCTAACAGGACAGCTTCCCGGCGAGACAGATCGGGGAGAGCTGGGAAGGAGCGGAATGTTGGCCACATGCGAAACAACTGGTTGAGCGGTGACAAAACTCACTGCTGTAACCAAGCCAAACGGACCACCGCACAGACCAGTGGCAGCAGGTCCGCGAAAGGGACGGACAAAGCGGGGCGGCCGGGTGAGTGCCCGAGAAGCCGCGTGGTCAGCTGCTTCATTGCCAGCAATGCCAGTGACCGGGCACCCAGCAGAAAGAGACAGAAAAACCAGCAGCATACAGACCACGCAATAGGGACAAGGCAACCCGATGGGCAGGGTGGAGTGTTGCGGCAAGGGAGACTAGGCTAGTCAGAAAGCTGAGTCGGAATAGATGATGGTGCGCCTCAGCTGGTGGGAGCGGATAAACAAGAGTGCGCACAATGGCGTAAAATTTAGCCAAAAATATGGAAACCTGAGGTGGCAGGCCAACTGAGATGACCCGGGCCCCACAGACGACAGCGGCACCTGGGGTGCTGGATAACGTGGCCGATGGGCGGGTTAGACGCGTCAGGACTGACAGCTTGGCCGATTGGGAAGGTCTGTCGTCATAAGCAGTCTGACGAATTAGTGCTGCCTAACCTCATTGGCCATCCAAAAAACTTTTGCAAGCAAGGCCAGGGAACAAGATACATGTAAATCTTTAGGAATTCAGCCTTGACCATATACGCAGATAAAGCATAACTTTAAGCTGTTTTGTAAACATGATTTGCAACTTCACATCTATTTTAGCTAAACACGTTTATCTCTTTTTGCATGCAGGGTAAAAAAATCCCCTATTATCATTGTGTACGTTTTCTTCATTTCACTTTTAATTTAATTTTTTTGTTACGTTTACGATGTGCAACTAATCCTTTAGAAGTACATGTATAGTGGCAATTACAGGACATTTTCAAGATTTGATTTCATCATGCTGTATATTGTTCTACATGTACCTCTTTTCAATTTTTGTTGGCCTGTCATATAGCTCTTCAGTCAATCGAAGATTGCAGTAATTGGCAAACAGAAGTAATGTTCTTCTACAGATCTTTTTGAATCGTTTTTAAGCTCATTAAAATTGAAAAATAGCTAAAGAAAACAAAAATTTCTTTTTGGATACATTTGTTTGCATGCAATCTTATTAGTTTAAATTTGTTTAATTTCTGTATTTAATGCAACAACTTTTACATTAGTAGTACATTATTTTAGCAGCTACATGTACTTCCATGGTTAAACCACTTACAGGTTCATTGATCTCTTTATGCCTTATTTACCTTGAATCACCTTGAATCAAAAAATCAATTCTGATCTAACATTACAATTCTCTGTATAATAGAAGATTTGCACGGAAAGTAGATTTAACGAAGAGCTATACAACAGGCTGTTCTTAGTTTTTACAATCTTGGGATTGTAATAAACCCCATCTTTGCAATGATAGCCCTTTATAAAGAAATTCATGATAGAAATCAAGTCTATGCAGCTGTTTTAAAAAACTTTCCCTAATTTGTGTAAACTTTATGCTATATAAATCACGTATGACTTTGAAATTTCCTTCGTTTACAATGCAAACACTGATAATCAAAATAGGAATAGAAACTGAATTACGTTCTTGTAATAATGCTTTGTGGAGTCACAACGGCTCACAAAAATGAGCTGGATGGAAATATTTTGCTCGTGGAATTGCCCGCAAATAAAATATGGCATTAGGTAGATTGTAAACGATTACCAAGGAGTTTGCTACTGTGTGTTAAGTACATAATTGAACAGTGCCAGCTACTTAAAAATATAACTAAAAGGGAAACCTGAATTTTCCAACTTTTTCAATAGAAAGCGACTGATGTACTTGTAACATTTCATTGAAGTATTTGTGCTATTTCAGCATTCATTAACAAATTAAATGTGTTTATACCTTCAAATGAACATGCTGCTCGTTCCAGATGCAGCACCCCCAAATGTTATGCATTCGCAGCCTCCTAAGGGTCGAAATGGGGGAAGTTATCGCGAAATTCTGGAGGTGCGGGTGACACAAGTATTTTACTGAAGCATGTTCGTTTTTAGCTAGTATTTGGCAATGTCATGTTTTGTTTATGTGTTTAAAATAAGGTTTGGTATTTATATATACATGTACATGTATGTGTAACATTTTCTTTTCATTCCCAAATCGATAGATGAAAATCAGAAAATGCGTCGTCACCTCAAAACGGCCATTGTTTTTACGTATTTTGGTAATTTTTGAGATTTACTTATTCTCATATCTTATATTTGCAATTTTTGGTAGTATATTGGGTGGACCACCATTATCGACATAATACCATAATTTTTTAACACGAATGTTTTGCACAAAAAGTATGCAAACAGTATAATAATTACAGTTTACTCGTGAGAAGCATTACATGTTTCAAAGTACATCAGTTGTAATGCATTTATACACATAGTGTAGGTTATGTCAGAACTGCGAAGAATTAACTGCAAAAATAATGTAAGGGATTTAAAAAGCAAAAAAGTTATACCCACAGTCAACACAAAATATGCATTAGCAGCAGTAAACCAGATGTACTTTGAAACATGTACTCCTTTTTATTTACTCGTGAACTGCTGCAATTATACTATTTCCGTATACTTACAATAATTGTTATCATTACTAAAGAACGTTGTGCACTGATTGTTACGCGTTTTCCCTCTTCCCTGACCTCAATGTTAAAACTTTCCTTTTTAACAAATACAGTGTACATGACGAACAGTACATGTACATGTACATATTCCCAGTGGCATATCAGCTGTAAAACGTCGATAGTAAGGCACCCTGTACAGCTGTAACACTACTCCAGCTAAAGCACTGTTGTTTGATTTGGATTATTTCACCTGTTTCCTACGGAGGGTTCAAGGAAGAGCCAATAAACCGCATGAGTGGCCTTATGTCTATCAAGGCTGATAGGTACTTAGTGATAGACCACTACGCTCTGGACATTATTGCGAGTATTGTCTACAAGGGCATATCCTGCCATGGTTCTTGGGGGGCTAATTGGCTGCAGCTAAAATGAAAAAAGGAAGCAGATACATATTTTCGCCCTGATAAATGAAATCTGGGCCATTTCTCTACACTTGGTGGGGAGGCTTCTTATCTGTCAGGAAGGCGGCGGTTGGTCCTCAACGCCCCCAAATGTACCTTGGTCCAATAACGCCCCCTTAGGTCTCTTCAACGCCCCCTGGGGGGCAGTGCCGCCCCCGTTGGGAAACACTGATCTACAGGTACATTATATCTTAATTTTATTTTCAATTTCCATTTCATTTTTTTCTATTTATTTCATTATTTCTTCTGTAATAATTGTGTATTTGGGTAAATCAATATGGCACTTCATATAATGATTGTTTGTTTATTGATTTGATTTTGAATGACAACCTTGTATCCTTTTAAACCTTGCAAAAATGTATAGACACCCTGTACTTTGGAATGCCATTCTGCATGAACTTCTTAGCATCTGACCTTCAATGACCCAGATTTCGTTGGTCATTCTAAAAATAAAATTGATCCTTCCCTTAACTCAGTGTGTGGGCACCCTTAGGTGCTTTACTACCTACTTTATAAGCCCCCAGGTGACACAGTTCTACCAAAGGCACTGCATTGCCAAAAGCGCCATAGCTAACGTGTGCTTCCCAATGGCGAATGCGAGGCTAAAACCAAAGTGCACCTATTAAGGCTAATCGAAAGGGCCATTGAAAATGCGTGGTAATTTTCGGACCCCCTGCATAATATTTCCACCATGCAAAATTTGTTCCGTACTTTTGCTCTTATATAAATAAATAAAGACGCTCAAAATCCTGCCTACCTTGTAGAATGTGTCGTCCACTAGTGCAAAATTTGTTCCGTACTTTTGCTTTTATATAAATAAATAAAGACGCTCAAAATCCTGCCTACCTTGTAGAATGTGTCGTCCACTAGTGCAACATTTTCTTCCTTT
>JAQFYZ010003709.1:0-12761 GCA_034695085.1 Cylindroiulus punctatus | reverse complement strand
GAATCGCAAACAGGAAATGGCATCCTATTGGTTGAACGGACGCCATTTTTGTCTTCTCTCGTTGATTTGACTATAGTTGCCATGAAAACTAGTAGGACTGCAGTAAAATTGTTGCAAAAATGTAGTAGGACTGCAGTTATCAGTGGTGTAGTCTGGAGTGAAATTGTTGTGGCATCGGATGTTCCAGACCTAGTTCAAAGTAAAACTGAAGTAAAACCTCAGGTGCAAAGTGTAGTAAGACTGCAGTTTTTGCAAGTTGAATACTAGTAGGCTCAAAAGTTGTGGTAGAACTGTTGTTACGTAGTGTGTTGGACTGCAGTTTCAAGTGATGTGTGAAGTAAAACTAAAGTATTGCAGTTGCAAACTTTAGTAGGATCTCAGTTTTAAATGTGTAATCTGAAATAAAAGTGGATTTTGCAAACTGTTGTAAACATCATGCAAACTTGTTGAAAACTGTAAATTGCAAATTACAAAAGTAAAACTGTTGTATAATTGAGGTAGAACTGCAGAAATCTACAGTAATTTCAACCTCTTAAATGAAATGTGTAGAAGTACTGTACATATTTTGTATCAATGATGCAGAAAATTGCATGGTTCCCCCTCCAAACAAATGAAAGAAATGAACCTTGTGAATATTGTGCCGCAGTCCTTCCCCCAAACACTGCTATAGTCTCAAATGGAGAATATACTACGCAACAGCCAATCAGAAAGATTTAGCTTTTGGATTTGGTTTTCAAGCATTGGAAATGGTAAAGCAAACAATGGCAGTCATGATGTGTTTGGTTGAGACGAAGCTAATCAAAATGCAATTGAAATTATGCTGTCATTATCACGCTATTTGTTGTTAGTTATGTACATATGCCAGTGTCATACCTGCCCGGGGTGTTAATTTCAAATTCACTGTCAGGTGCAACATACTTGCGCAATCCACAATCGATGTCTCGATAATCCACCTGTTGACAGGGGTTTGATCATTTCTCAGCTGGGCCGTTTTTAATCCTACTCTAGCTGTTAATCCGGTTGCTTTAATCTCATGAGCCTACAAGCTAACCTGCTTCTTTTTTTACTTTCAGGAACTCCATGGACCTCTCCCCCTGTCAGTCCATAGGTAAATATGTTCTCAAAAGTTCTCATTGCAGTAATTTTGGATTTTCTTACAGTCTCGAAAGCCGGGATGTCAAAGCAGTTTGTAAGAATGATAGGCTAGGTGATCATTTGAAAGCCGAAAGTAAGGGAAACCTCGAGGGGGTTTGTCTTCGAGTGAGAATAATTGGCTCTTAGTGTCTCTCAGATAGCAACTATCGCAACTCCTACCTGTTGCGAGTATAAATAGTTGAGGGCTCTTGGACAGCTCTTATAATTTAGTACTGTAGGCCTGCACCATTTTGATGAAATGCTGTTTATGGTTTATTTTTTAATGTCTATATATTCCTAATAATTCTTGGTTTTGTCGAAAACCTTATTTTTTTAAAAATCTTCATCGCATTGAAAAAATTTAACTAACATCTTGCCTAAAACCTTTATTTGATAAGCAATTTTGATTAAACAGGAGTTTTACACTAAATTACTTTTTTTCTTATTTTGTGAACAATTTTCTTTTATGAAGCCTTTTTGCGTTTTTATTAAAGTTTTTGAAGACCTAGATTTAATTAACAGTAATTTTATATCTGGAGTTTTGGATAAAATCTTTTCTTAATTTTGTTTGAAATTATTGATTTGACCTCTTGATAACCTGAAATCTTATTGGATTTCTTATAAATAAATTAAATAAATTTAAAAAGAATTTCAAAAATTGGTTTGATAAGCATTTGAAATTTAATGAGGAGTTTGGGACAATTTATTTTTCTTGATTTTGTGTAAAATTATTATTTTTTTTAAAAAAAACCTTAATCTTATTGGATTTCTCATAAATAAAAAAAATATTCGAAAGCCTCGATTTGATAAACATTTGTAATGATGCCAAGAATGCTTAATATAAAACGATGCTTGACACGAGACTGATCTGGGGTTTTCAAAAAAAAAAAAAAAAAAAATTAGGTGCCAAATTCTTCAAAATAATGTGGGAGTGCCAATTCTGTTTGTCCGTTTATAAATACCAAGCATCTAAATATATTTCATTCAGATTTATTTGACAGAAAAGACGTCATTGTTGCGTAAACATATATGCCGAACCTTTATTTTGGTGCAGTTTAGCGAATCGATTATGGAAAACTAGTTTTTGCTAATATTGCCTTTATTTGTTTTCAAGGCTGAATAGACTCAGATCTACTTGGCTGACACTTGGACCAGGATGTTGAGCGGATTTTGAATATTCGTACATGTTTGTTCTGAGACAGTTGATTTCTTGCCCAGCATCGCCCCCGAAGTTTTTTCATTGTCCCTCAGGCCTTTGTTTTATGGCCTCATTGTTACTAAGGATTAATAACGTTGTTGCAACAATCGACTTCGATTTCAATTTCAAATCGCAGGTTTCTCAATCGCCGAGGAATAACTCGGTTCCTGGAAATGGTCTTGGCCAATAAACCAACTACAAATGACATTATCCATGAACGTTGTTGTTGACTGATGGTTTTTCTTCCTCTTCATATGCTGGTTTCAAGTTAATAAGCTGTGTCAGAAAAAAACTAGGTGGGGACATCCTTGAATTATGTCATCATCTAATTCTGATTATAAATCCCGAAATCCTGATTCAGCATTCGTTATCAGTTTAACCACCCCTACCCTTACCTGAATTGTGCAAAAAAAAATTGATGCAACTAATTAAAAATGTATTTGATTTTATTCGCACAACAGATTCTCAAAATAAATCAATGCCGTAATGGAAATTTTTTTGCAAAATTTGAAGAGAAATGATAAATCCAATATTTTATAAAACGGCAATGATGGCAACATTTGGCCAACCCCATAAGTTGATGACATAATATTTGAACGTCCCCTTTGCTAATAACAAATTTTCAAATGTTTACTATTATGTGTTGCAAATTGCACAATTCGTTTAAAAAGTGATGGATTTTATTCACAAAAGAAATTCAAGATAAATCAATTCCACAATCGAAATTTTTTTGCGAAACTGGATGGCAAGTGATGGAATTTAATCCAATATTTTATAAAACAGCAATGTTGCCGTCATAATTTGTCCAACCACCCCCTCCCCCGAGTAGACACAGACACATTGCAAGAAATGTCGTTTCAAATGTTTGCAAATACGTGGTACAATTTCTCCTACGGTGTGCGTGTGGTTGCCGAACCTACGTGTGTTAGGTTTCTGCATCCCTTATTTAGACTTGGGAAATCATCCTCTTTTTATTTTTAATTCCAGGAATATGAGCAACGTGACCTTGCCGCCTTCGTACGATTCTGCCGTGGGCCCCATGCTGCCAGACGAATGTGACCTGGACATTCAGATGCGAATGCCTGGCCCGGGCTGTGGAAGGTTCGGGGAAGAGGTTCCACCTCCCTCCTACGAAGAGGCCATGCTTCTGGTCCGGGCTCATGGCCACCCGGGATACATCATGTCGCGGCCCATCCAGGAAATGTAAGTTGGACACCTGTTTAAATTTTCTAATTTTTTTGAAGAATATTTCTGAGCAATCGAACCATTTCCTAAATCCGGGATCCTAAGCATACGGATCGTTCTTGATTTCTCAATAAAATCTTAACTTTGCTTGCTGTTTAATCAATTTCGTTCAACCCCTTTCAGAGACACCAACATACAGATAGTGAAAGACGCCGACGCTTGACACTGCATCTGGTATGACTGGATCTGGCGCTTAATTTTTGGACAACTGCTTCGGACCACATAGTGCGATTCTATCAGCACCGTTCGAGCCTGGATTACCGCAAGGTGCATGCCTCCTGTCCGACGGATATGAGAGGATGAGTTTGACCGCATCGGAGACTGACACTGGCCACAGCTGCGGGGACAACGGACCAAACCTGGCGAGAAAGTAGGACCGAATCATTTTTGAGACATTTTTTACTCTAATGACGAAGGGAAATGGTTGACATCTGCTCCTGGTTTCCCGCAAATCGGGCATCGTACAAATCTCGGTCAGGACGGACGTGGCTTTCTTTCTCGTGTACATATATCATGTCGCCCTGGCGCGATTGCTTCCAGTTTGAACGTTGCGTGTGCTTTTCACGAACGGGGGCCATGGATTTTAAACAGTGGTCGGTTTTTAACGCATTTCTTATTCTACTCACGACGTGCCACGGCCGGGTCGCTCGCATAGGCCACTTGTAAGCCTCACCTCCCCTAGCATTCTAGTCTCGTCCCACCCTGCTTTACGTCACGAGGTATGTGAGCTGGCACTTGCAATATAGTAATCTACTTAGATGTCGCTGACATGGAGGAAGTCTTCGATGGTCCACGCCTGTAGAATGGGGAAATGATCTCCAAACTCTCTGCTTTGCTTTACCCCCATTTCCCTGAAAATGTGTCAAAACTGAGCATGCGTTTCCTTTTAACCTTTCCTTTTCCGGTCTCGCACAGCTCGCTTTCAACCATTTGCCTGTTGGTCTGATTTACCAATTGCGGGCGATGAATAATCGGGTGTTAATATGTCGTTTCTTCCTAATGGTTAGTTGGCGAGGGCGCCACATCGGAGCGAAGCGTTTCATCCTATATCATAGTTTCCGTGTGCCTTCATACATGTAAATATTAAGGCTAATTACCACAGTCAAGCTAAGACTTCAAGATTTCGCTTAAATTTTAGCATCTTCCAGCTGCCTTTTTTAACTTGAAGTTTAATCTGCCGATATATTCGTGCATTAACTGATTTGCATTACAGGGCCTTGATACATTTACAAATTGGCCATCACACCCCATGATAACTTTATACAAGCCGATGAGCGGGAGAAGCTCCTGATGATGGTGCCCTCTGGTGATAAATTTCTGATTGGTAACTCTGCGCCCATGCAATTTATTTCGAGTATGTTATCAGTAATGATAGATAAAAGTGTATTTATAGTGTGAATGTTCCTTCTCGATATCGTGCCAAAGGCGAATTTTCCACATCGCTCTTCTCTCGTCTTTTGCTACTCCGTTGCTTTTTCATCCTTTTGTACTTTTGACCTGTTTTCCTTTCTTTCCAATCGTGGGATAAACTGACACTATCCGATGGTAGCGAAACTGCACCTCGGTGCTGCGCAATATTAACAAATCTCATAATTGTAATAACTCATGAAAGTTTGGCAATTTTGCACCAAGACAAGATGATGCTTACTGAAATGTGACTGTTAAGTTTGTTGGTAGAACTAACATGATATGCATTTCCAACGCATTTATAAACGAAAAGGTTAGCAACTGTGCGTCAAAATCCAATCTAGGACTACATAGCTGCCCCTATTTCATGGCAATACTGCACTAAGCCAAGCGTGGGAACCATTTGAACTAACATTAACTTAAGTTATGCATACTTGATTTGGAATTTGGTGAGGGAGTAGTTTGATTTAGAGCAACCCAAACACATACAGAGGTGCTCTGCATGCAATCATAAAAAGCAGATTTATTTGCTCTAAGAATACTTGTTAACATGCCAGAAATTTAAGAATTGCAGTTACAGTGGACAAAAAATGTAATTACACACCTAATAAAAATCATATTTTTCGTAAATAAACCAACAAATTGTTCCCAAAAGATTTTAAGAAATTTAGTACAACATTTATTTGCATATATGCAAAAAGAAATGCAAAATAATTTACCAATTTATAACAAAACGATAAAATGTCAAATTCTGATGACAAAAATGTATTTGCACACAATGTAACTTTCAATATTTTGGCTCAAAACAAACAAATATTCTAAATGAATACTTAGTATGTAACCCTTTCACCTTAATTATAGATTCCAATCATCTAGAATGGATTCTACTAATTTTTAATGACCTGTATCCATCTTTTTCCATGATTCCTGGAGCACTTGCTTAAAGTGAGTTTTACTGGTAATGTTTGTTCGTTGCACTTCTTTGTCCAAATAATACCACAAATTTTCTATAGGGTTTACAGTGTATGTCAGGAGATTGTGGAGGAGTATTAACCTCCTTCGTGAATTGTTGAGAAGCCATTCCTTGGTTACAAATGCAGTATGTTTGGGTCATTGTCTTGTTGAAAGTGGAATGTTTCCTCAAGACCCAATTTCCTGGCACTATCCAATAAATGAGGTTGCAGCACATCCATGTTCATTCTAGCTGTCATATTGCCATCAATAAACTCCAAATTTCCCACTCCAACATAGGCCATACATCCCCAAACCATGACATTACCACCAAGTTTGACAGTGGGAAGCACATGTTTGGGATCATAAGCAGTTTTAACTTTTCCCCAGATTTTAGGTGGCGTGAACACTTCAAACTTGCTCTCATCTGAGAAAATAAGTTTTCTAAAATTACAGTATATAGTGGACAACTAAACGACAAAATGTGGCAGGGAAGTGAGATTGACCATAAAGGTGTAGGGGAAGAACATTGGTTGAGAACACGGGTTATATTAAAAATAATAATAAAATATCTATGTACATTAATTATCGCAAACAAATACTGACTTACATGCAGTGCACATACAGAGCCAGATTAAGATGGGTGCTAGTGATGCTGAAGCATTACGCCCATTCCTGAAATAGGCCAGACAGTGCTGTATGCTAGACTCAAAAAATAAGGTACGAATTGCTTAATTTGACCTTATCTTGTAAACATTACATCCCTTAAGGGCCATTTTAAGCTGTTTGAAAAAGCGGTGTGACTTTGAGGACACCCCTGCACTCCATTCAAAATACCTTGTTCGGTAATATCGCGTTAACACATAAATAAAAACGTTAAATTTCTCGCCTACCTTGTACAATGTCTCGTCCACTAGTGCACTATTTGCTCCGTTAAGTCGCGAATTACGCCCTTTATTATTAAACGTTGAAATAAAAATGGGAAAAATTCGCGCTTACGTCATCAAAAAAAGCCAGTGGGACCTTTGACGTCATGTGCTTATCTTCACTGTGCTGCTGTTGACCTATAGGAAAAAAAAGATTGAGAAAATCAGGATGTGGAATTGATTTGCAGTTCGTTTTGGCTATTAACCTAGGAGTTTCCAAATTGTAAATCTGAGAAAATGGCTACAGACTCAGAGTAAGTAGAATAACTATGTTACATAAAGGTATTCTCCCCTTATTTGGTCTCTGTTTATGTTTTAAGTTAGGGAGGCTGGATAGCAGCCACATTAAGGGTCATCAGGCCTGGAGGAGCTCTTAAGCTCATGTTAGGATGTTGTGACATCTCCTTTCATTTAAATTCCCCAGTTTTCTCTTATATTGAATAAAAACCTCCAGAAAATGTACTCACTGTCTAGTATGGTCCTTCTCTTTAAGTCCTACTTCGAACCTGGCCACGTTATGGTCAAGGGCTGGGTGAGCTCAAGCGTGCTTGAGAAACCACGTGTAGGCATGAACAGCCTCGCCAACTCCAATTCCCCATCGGAATTCCCTATTACTATGCCACTTGGCTTCCAGGGCTGAGTTTGTCCCTCCACACTTATCTTTTTCCATCACTACTTAACAAATTAAACTTAATTCATCACTTACAGTCTGTTAAGAATGTATAGGACCACCATTTTTTCAGCATATTGAAAAAAGTGGAATACGTTTAAACTGGAATAAGCACTGAAAAACGTGATAGTATCATCCAATATGCAACTGGCAGTAAGAGGTCAAGGAATTGGTCGATGATAACAAAAAAATATGCAAATAATCAATTAATGAGCTGTTAACAAAATATAAGACTAATATGCAAAAATATGCCTAAAGTGCATGATTAATAGTTTATTGATGCACCCTTATTTAAAATAACATTAAATATTCGATTTGGCATTGAATCGCCAAGTGTACAACATAATTTGGGGTTGATTTGGTCCCATGCATCCATGATTGCCTGGTTGAGTTCACCCACATTATCAAATTGTCTGTTTCTTGCATAAACCTTCTTTGCAAGAACACCCCACAGATTTTCTATGGGGTTTAAATCCAGACTTCTTGATGGCCATTCCAAAACAATGATTTGTTCCCTCTTAAACAAATCTTTTGTAGACTTTCAGTTATGACATGGTGCATAATCTTGTTGAAATTGCCAATTGGGGCCACCAAGTAAAGGTCCAAATGTAGGTAAACTATTAAATAGCATATTTTGATACACCTCAGAGTTCAATCTGCCATTTATAACTGCCAGGTCACCCTTTCCACCATACTGAAGGCATCTCCAAACCATCAGGGAGCCACCTCCCATTTGATAACAGAATTTCTCTTTGAGTTCTTTGCAAAGATTATGCCAATAACTGTTGCAGCCATCAGGGCCATCCAAGTTAAACTTCTCATCAGAAAACACCACAGATTTCCATTCTTCTTTCCAAGCCATGAGCTCCTTTGCTCATGCAAGTCTTCTGGTGTTATGCTCTTTTGATAGCCTGGGTTTTGCTAACATCTTTTTGAATTGAACATGAGGACATGTCATTAGAGCCTTCCAAATAGTCACATGACTTACTTGCTCTGGTAATTCCTGGGAAATTTCCCAGGTAGACATGTTCCTTTGTGTTGCCAACTGTGCAATCCGCGTTCGACTGTGTTGACTCCAAACTTTAGAATTTTATTAATTTGTCGCTGGAATTTATTCGCGACTGTTAACGGTGATTATTAGTTAACTCAGAGCATAAATAAAGCATACCGCTTGGGCTGTTTTGGAATAAATATTGACATTATGGCAAACTTATCAGACAGCTCGACCATCGATGTTAATGGTGGCGAGATCGAACGCGGAATGCTGGGAGAGGGGATATGACCCGTGGCAGACTTGCAGATGAACCACCTCGGCATTTGCCTGTAAACTATGGAAAACTGCAAAAACCAGTCAGGGCAGCCGACCCGGGGTTTAAACCCAGGCCTCGAATGCAAGGTCGGTACTAACCACAAAGCCACCAAGCTTGGTTCGCATACATGCATACAAATACTGTGTAATCAATCAGGAACAAATAGGGTGCAGGTTTCTGGGAACCACCTGGATGTGGAACACCATTTTCATTGTCATCCACATTTACATGTACCAGCACTGAGCCCACTTCCATATGCAAAACATTATCAAAGGTGTGCTGTGTAATTTGTGGAGGTGCAAAAGTTACTTGCACCTTATACATAAATCTCTAACACATACTACAGAAATGCTAAATTTAAGAAATATGGTACGAATTGCTTAATTGGCACTTGCCTGTTAAGGCTCATTACAACAAATTTTAAAGAACCTCTACCTTAGAGGGGCATGGAAGAGGCATTGGTGCCAATTTTAAAATCCCTTCCAGATCCCCACAATAACTGCACTTGTCCCTACCATTTTAAAAACAAGTGCACCAGGTTTTTTAATGGAGTTTTGTAATTATTAATTACTATAGCGACCTGGATGAGGGTGTGGCCACCAAGGTAATCTGATTGGCTGGCTAGGAAAATAGCCTGTCGGGTGAGGCTAGCGCATCGCATTATTCAGCTTCCTTGCCATTTTAAATGTAATTTCAGAAATATATGATAATTATAAAGTAAACTAAATATTTTAAATAAAAGTTCCTATCTTTAGCTAGTTCCTGGACTACTTAGAAAAAAAAGACATTTCATTTTTATACTTTTTCATCAATTTCAAAGTTTGCCAACCACAGAAAAAGTTGTTTTACTTGTAATTAAGATGGTGCAGCTCTGTAGAAATATGCAAACCAATATCTGCAGAGCTTGCTCTGGCAATATTGGCCTGCAGATTTTTTTGTGCATTTTCTGCACACCATTTTTGTATGGTTTTTATATTGATAAACATGAACAAAAAAAAGCAAAAGACACCAGAATTGTGGCCTAGTATGGAAATTTCACATTTTTTACATCAATGATCTTTTTAATGACTGATCTATAAGTTTAGGTTTAATGCTTATTACTAAATGTGAGTATCTTAATTCAATTCTAGTTTATTACATCCACAGTTAGCATCTGAGGTTCCTTGTAATGAGGGATTATTTACTCAGGTGCGTCAGGTCAGGTCACATGTTACAATAACATGGATTATACTAACAAAATAAACGAGCAAAGGATAATAAAAATGCATCAAATTTTTAACCGAATTTCATGAAATCGAGTTCTTTTGCAGATCCAAATTATCCTTTTATTTGTTGGTAAAAATTCGACATGTAAATGGTATAATTTTTTTCTCTCTTCTTCCCTCTTAGTGGGAAAGACGAGCAAACTTACTTCTATTAATGGGATGAATGAGCTGTGTGTTGTTACTTCTCTAAGTGGGATTAGACTATGAATATTAGGGGCAGTCAATTGTTTATGATTTATAAAAAGCAGCAAAATAAGGCCCTAGCATTTAAATCGAGCACCTGTCATGTGTACAGGCAAGATATTTTGGTGCTAGAAAGTAAATATCTGGAAGAACCAGTGGTTAGTGGTTGCTTAATGCATCCTAGTTTTTTGACCTAATCAGTTGGAAACAGATGTTGGACATATTAAATGTATTAATGAAAGTTAGGCATTCAACATATATGCACACACATTAGTGTTTATTTTCATTAATTTATTTCATGAAAACCTCTGTAAGTAGGTAGCTACATGAATGTGAAATTATTACAACAAAATAGATGAGCAAAAGGTAACAAAATGGAGGAATTGATTCTAATGACACAGGTTACAGTAAATAACAGTATGTAGTGACCAAATCTTCCATCAGAGATTGGTATTGTGTCCAAACCCATGTAAAATGACTGTTTAATGGACAGTCTGGTTTTGGCTATGGATATTGCAACCATATACATGCATAGTGAGGGAGATAATGCAAGTTTTAGTTAGTTTTGTTTCAAAGAAATTTTTTGTAGGCCTGAGATTGACCATAAAGTGAAAGGTTAAAGTACATATATGTATTCAGTACACGTCAAAACAAAAGTTACGACACCCCGAAGTCTTACTAATGTTGGACAGGTTATTTAGAACAAACAAAAAAATTTTCTTTGGTCTCGAGGCTCTATATTGAGAGAAAAAACAGTAATTAAATAATGCAACAACATTCTCTCCTAAAAAACAGATTTTTTTACTTACTGTTCTCCAGCATTAGGACGCATGGACAAGTCCCTTCCATATTCTTTTTTTATAGTTTAAATGTCATGCATTATTGCATCAAGTGCATTTAGCTGCACTTGCACCTGAAAATGTGGCAGCTTATGGTTAGAACTTTATAGGGGATAAACACAAAAAGACTGTCTTACGATGATTTCTAGTTGAATGTTCTGGAGCAGTAGATGCCTCCAGCACAACCATATGCCTTTACAGAGTTAGCAGTTTAAATGTCATGTCTTTGGCCAATTTGTTTACTGCATGGTTTTAATTGTTTTTCTTAGCCAAAAATATGTTTTGCGATTGTTTTTGGTTGTAAGGGTGTTGAAACCAGTTCATGTGCTGAAATGTTGTGTCACTTCAGAGCATAAGGGGACGTCAAAACGAAAATTACCACACCCCGAAATTTTTTATTTTTAATGGGTTATTTAGAACAACAACAAAAATTTTGATTTGGTCTTGAGGCTATATTTGGAGAAAAAATTCACAATAATAAAATAATGCAACGACATTCTATCCTTGAAAATGGATTTTTCACTTACTATTCACTAGCATTTAGACCTCGTCTCATTAACAAATCCCTTCCATAATTCTATTTTATTTCTGCGATGTAGGTCATTAGAATAAATTCCATTTCGTTTATCTGCTCCTGCAACTAATAACTTCAGCAACAAGTTTTTACACAAGTTCAGCTTCAAAGACAGTGTCTTACCTTTATTTTACACTGGACATCAGCTTTGGCTGTTGATCTTTCCAGTATGACGAGTTTGTTTTTTAAATCAACCAATTTGAATGTTATATTGTGTATAAGCATAGACGCCATGTCTTTACAAGTTAATGGTAATGTTGTGCCAAATTTTTAGGCAAGCAGGGTTTTTATACCCTTAGAGGCCCTATATGCTATTGGTTGATAGGGCTGCTCGTGACTTATGGGCGTCATTTTCCTGCAACTAATGGCCAACCATAAAAAATGTTAGGCTTAGGAGGGGGCAGGTACCTTATTTCCCAAATAAGACATAATTGGATACATTTTGGCCAACATTGATTGCTAATAACCAAAATGTATACGTTGTAGATGTTTGCATTTGCCAATACAATACCCAGATTTTTTGAATTGCCGCTAAATACAAGGCAGGCCATTAAGCATGTCATTTTTGCATGCCATGTTCGGACAGTTCGCCTGTTGTATAGGCTATAGGATCATTCATAAAGTAGGAAATTACACAAAAACTGCATGCATGTCTCTTGGAAAAAGTGCCTAGTAAATTCATCCTAGTAAATTCATCCTAGTAAATTCGCCTAGTAATTTTATTGCCTTAGTTGCCAGTGTTGGTCAAAGGTTATTAAAACATGGATGGGCAGGTGAAAAACATGCTTGAAGAATTATTTAAATTAAGAGAGTTTAGAAGTCAATTAAACAGAATTGGATGCATGGCCAAGGAAATCATGGAATCTACCATAAACAAAACAGAAAGGGACTTGTCAGTAGAAGCTAATTACTTTCAACATTTGTCCGCCAGGTGGTGCCACGTGTTGAAGAAAAAATTCAAAATTTTTCTTCGCTGGGATTTGAACTCGGATCCCCTGCTTGCTAGGCAGGAGCTCTACCACCAAGCCACGGCGCCAAGCGTATGGGAGATATGCAACA
>JAQFYZ010003708.1:0-12771 GCA_034695085.1 Cylindroiulus punctatus | reverse complement strand
ATTTGCATGTGACAAAATGTGACAAATGTCCAAATCTTGGATGTGACAAAATGTGACAAAATATGACATAGCTGGCCGCATGCCTGATTGTTCTTGCAAAAGCAATGACATAACTCAAAAAGGCAGATTTTTCACAATTACATTGTTTGTACATGTAGCCTACTAAATATAACTGTAATGCATGCATGACATTAGATAACTGATTAGAAAACTGACAACCGCCCTTAGGTGGGTCTCTTTGGACTTTTACACGCGACATTTATCTGGCTTACGTTGGGGCTCAACTAAATGCATCATCAAATGTTCTTAACTCGAATTTGTCATTTTTTTTCGTACATCACTGTTCTTGTTGACAGGGTGCGATGTATTTAGAACGACGAAACAACTGCCAATGTCTATTTATTTTAATGGCATATTAAAAAAAAGTCTTTGGGTGATAGGCTATTATAAACAGCACGCTGTATTTGTTTTACTTGCAGGTTTTAGTTTTCAAGCACCACCTAAGATAACGAATGAAAACTCTGATTCTACTATTAGCATCAACGCGTCCACATCTTTGAGCTTGATTTGTGAAGGGGCGCAAGAGGTGGTGTGGAAAAGTCATGGAAGACAAGTAGGTCACCGTGGAATCATTTATTGCCATATTAAAAAACAAACAAAAAATGCGGACAATTTATACAGAAGTGTAAACGATTGTGCTAACAGTTAGAAAGGTGTTATATTAAACAACATGGTTCGGGACATATTAGGATTAACTAATGAGTGCATGCGTCTCTAATCTCAGTGTAAAGTATACTATATTGCTAAATTGTTCGCCTGACTTCAGTTATTCTATATCTGCTGCTAGCATAGGGAGTTTATTTATTTATTATCACGTTTATATTATTTGAAATTTAGGATATCGCCTCACGTTCAATGCAAGAAAGCACAGTGATTGAAAATGTGCCCAACCCTTACCGTACAACTCTGCTGGTTACGGACACAATTTACACAGACACAGGCACATTTACTTGTTATTATAAGGACAGTTTGGATTCAGATAGCCCGGACATTAAAAGCGAAGTTTATGTGTTTGTAAATGGTGAGTGGATTTTTCGAAAATTATCCAAAAATTATAGTACATTCGTTGGAAAGCAACGTTTTATTTTATCAGCTAAAGTTTAGTTTAGGAATTAATTAACTTTTTAGAACGTATGCTATAACAATAATGCTCATTCACTGACTGCATTACATACTGTATGTAGTACGTAATTAAGCTGCGTTAAAAAAATGTTATATACATTGTCTTTTTTTTTTTTTATTTAAACATACATTAATTGTCTCTGGCCAAAATTTCTCTATTCCTAATCATGATATTGCTAAATGTTAAAAATGATAAATTAAAACATTGGCACGCATGTACGTGATGTACGTTGTAAGTTGCCTTATTTAGAAATGTTGAGCCATACTAAATGACTTATTTGATGTTGCAGATCCAAAGCATTTGTTTTTACCAGTAGCCAACATTTTTATTGCCATACAACAATCATTACAGTCAGTTATTCCTTGCTTACCAACTAGTGTAGATGTGGAAGTTACTCTATGGAAGGGCGTAAGTTATCCGTTGTCATTAATTTTGCGCATTTTTTTTCGGCATTTCTGTTAATTAATGTCTGGTTTAAAATTGCAACTATAGAATAACGAAGTGGTTGTCAATAGTGTCAACATAGAGTTCGATCCAACCAAAGGATTTCTAATTTCATACGCTACGGTGTACTACAACGGCAATTTTGTTTGTAAGGCAAAATTGGCCGATGCCTCGGAAAACATTAACTTCGTTTTACATTGGTTCGGTAAGGAATTTTGGTCGATTCCATTTAACTTACTTTTACCCTGTTCTCTACTTCAAATGATTGTCATTTTTCCTCATACAACAGCAAGCACAAATATCGTCCCTACACCCGTTATTAAACAGATCAGTAAATACGCTACTCCTAATTCTAATTTCTGGCTGATTTGCGTGGCGAGAGCTCCTACGGACATATTTCTGTCTTTGAAATGGGAATATCCAAACTCTCAGGTGAGCAAGATTTGAAAAACCCTTCAAGGGACCATTATGGTGACGTCAGAGTGTCATACAGAGACATCTGAGCTTTATGTGCTGGACTATCTTAATTTTCTTATTCTTTGTTATTTAATTTGTAGAGTTATCGCATCACCGAAGGAAGTGAATATGGCAACGACGTACAACTTTCAAATGGAGAAAAATATAGGGAAACCAAACGTAATCTAACCATCAGTTCTGTTCAAAAAGAAGATGAAGGCCTCTATAAATGTACTGTCAGTGACCACACTGGTAAAAGCAATAAAGAGGAAACATTTGTGGAAGTAAGAGGTGGGTTATGCTTTAATTAGTCGACATTGTTTTAAATTTTTTAGAAACTTGTTTCTAATTTTTAACCTTCATCCTTCCCTCGATTAATTGTTAAATATTCTGGTTTTATTATGATCCAGTTTTGCCAAATGAGTCGTTGAATGTGATTCTCTTGCTAATGAAGAATTTGCGATTTCATTCCGATTTTATAGATGTCGAGGATGCTTTCATCAAATTCAGCATCGGTCAAGAAATTAATCTCTCAGAACCGTTTGAAGTTTCATTGGGAAGTCCAGAAATGAAATTCGTGGTGACTGTGGATTCTTTTCCTCCTTCTCCCCAACTGATGTGGTACAAAGGCGGGACACCACTGGCCAATGGGACTAAATATCAAGTCATTCATTTGGATAAATCATCCACGCTCATCATAAGAGATTTAAAAAGGGAAGATTCAAATTTTTATACATTGATCGGCTCTATTGAAGGAATTACCAGAGAAATAGAACTTACCCTTTGGGTTACGGGTAAGCACATTTTCTTACATAACCTTAAAAAGAAGAACTTGGGGGGTTGGAGGGATGAGATTAGTGTAAATTGTTTTTAAAATATGATAGCTTGTTAAAATGCGAGGGAGGAAACAAATTACAAAAAATATTTGGAACAACAAAGTTATTCGAAGTTTTCTGAATTAAAAAAAAACTTGAATGATTCGACCCTTCATCATTGCATCATTGTTTTGACTTTATAATTGCAGAGGTACCGGAAGTGACATTTCCTGAGAAGCCCGTGCTTTATTATCCAAATCAAAACTTCAATTTAACTTGCCAGACCGAGGGATGTCCACCTTCAGAAATTTTATGGGAATGGAGCCCTTGTGATATTTCAAAATCTTGTGCCAAAAACTACACCGTATTGGATGCTAATGACAAAATGGATAATGAAGAAAAGATGTTGGAATTCGGAGAATTTTCGAATGGTTGCCATCTGACGAATGTTGTAAGTGGTCAAGCTTCTGTGCCGGGATATTACAGATGTTCTGCTAAAAACCATTACGGAGGTCGTTCAGCCGAGATGTCATTGTTTATTTCCGGTGAGTAAACTCGATTAATTTCAATAGTTTAGTCGTTCAAATCCACCTACTGTATAAGGCATCATAATTTAGCATATTTCATGGGTCTTGACCATTTTTTTTAATTTGACGTATCAGACTTTTTCACGCGTACATAAATGCACCATATGATGTTGAATATGTAGACCCAACGACACGTCGTGATAAATTTACTTTATTGAAACAAGTACTTTGTTTATACATGTATATAATGACATATTTTTGTTTTATGAAATAGATTTTAGAGACAAATTCCAGATTGAAGCTTTAGATAGTACACCAATCGAGCAAGACAATCTCGCGCTGTTTTGTCATGCATCAATTTTTTATTATTCAAAAATGGAATGGAGTTGGAGTCCCGATATTTCTTCAGTTCACCCCACATTAGTAACCAACAACTCCAGTAAGTAATTTAGTATAATAATAATCAATGACACGTTTGTTTGCGATGCAATTTCAAGTGTACCATGAATTTCCTCTCTAGATACTATGGTTATTCTGGGAAGGACGCCATATTCTTTGACTTCCAATGTATCCATCAATCCCGTTGTCCTGAATAACACGGGGACGTTCGTTTGTCGAGTGCAATCTAGAAATCTGTCGGGAAATCCTTGGCAAGAGCAAAGCATATACATTGGAGTTAAAAGTAGGAATTGCCGTATATGTTATGTTTGTAAACATCATGCTGTCAACATTTGTAGTTCAATTTTTCCCTCTATTATTTTTCTGAATTTTTAGAAACTTATCCACCGACTCTTTTGGAAACCAACCTGAACAGTTCGGTGTATACTGTATACAAGGAGGACAATTTTGAGTTTGTCTGTAGGGCAACTGGATATCCCAGGCCGAGCATCTCTTGGTTTCTCAATGGCACATTAATTCAATCCGTTAATGACAGCGCCAAGCAAATTGAGGAAAAAGGAAGCAAACTGGTCAGACATTTATCTCAAAGATTAGTGTGCTAGTATGATATCCGCTCCTGAGTTTTCAGCATTTTTATAAATAAATTCGTTCTATCCCCATGCAGATAATCTCGCGTGTTTTACCCAGTGATTCTGGCTATTACGTTTGCCAAGTAGCCAACCGAGTGGGAGTTCTAATGCAAAATGCGACTTTGATCGTATTAGGTATGTAAACGCCCTGTGTATGTTGAGTACTTAATATTGCTGGTCCTGCTGGATGATTGAGGCTTAAGTTCGGACTTAATTCATTCAACCAACACGTAGATGCGGCGAGGGGCGAAGGTCTTTCCACTGGTGGAATTGCCGCTGTTGCAGTTGTGGTCCTTCTTTTTTTCGTCGCTGCCATTGTCTTTGGCATTGCATTAGGACGACGTCTTTACAAGGAAAAAGTAATCATTATTCCAAACTTTCTCCATTAAAATTTTAATGGATTCGAGTTAATTAATATCATAAAATCTTCTTATTAATTGTAGAAGGAAAAAAGGGAACTGAAGAAATTACGGCATATGCTATTTGAACAAGGTGATATTGGAAGTTATAATCCTGATCTACCCTTGGAAGAACAGGTTGACGCTTTACCATATGATAAACAGTGGGAATTTCCCAAAGAAAAGTTAAAACTAGGTAAGAGATTACATGTTTGAGTCATTGAGCATGATATTTAGTTTTTGTTGCATTTGATTCTACGTACGTTATAACTTTTTTTAAAGGCCGCGTTCTTGGTCAAGGAGCTTTTGGCAAAGTAGTTAGAGCTGAAGCTAGTGGTATCGTTATTGGAGAGGAAAGCACCACTGTGGCTGTAAAAATGCTTAAAGGTAATTGATCCGAGCAACTTTTGTTAACTGGAATAATCAAACAATCGAAGGTTTTAGTGCTTACTCATTCATTTAAACTTTTTTTTAAGAACGAGCTGATTGGGAACAACGTAAAGCACTAATGCAAGAACTTAAAATCATGATACATTTGGGAAGGCATTTGAATGTGGTTAATTTGTTAGGAGCTGTCACCCAAAATCTGGACAGAGGTGATTATATCCGTCGAGAAACAACGATACGATGAAATTTGATTTTTTTTACTCATCAAACGTGTATTTTCACGAATAGGGGAATTACAAGTGATTGTTGAATATTGCCGATTTGGAAATTTGCGACATTATTTGCTCAGGCATCGAGATAATTTCATAAATCAAGTTAATCCATCGACTGGTGAAATTGATCCTTCGTTTCAAGAGAGGCCATCAGAAAGCACTTTCTTCCGAGGATTCTCAAGAATTTCCGAGTAAGACTTCGTATGATTTCAGTATACTAGACAAACTCGCACATATACTACTTGGGAATGATGAAAACAAACAAATCAATTGGGGAAACTTATGAGATTTGTGGCGTTCGAACGTTTCTGATTAAATTATTGAAATATGGTGCATTTATTCAGTAACAAATTACCAAGACTCGTCAAGTCTTTAATTTACATGTGATTCACTCTTGATGCATGGATTCCAAGAAATTGACCGATCGAAAATAATGTATAATTTTTATTCCATGTTTAGGCAAATGAATTCTAGCATCTCTGGTAACACTTCATACCTTACATCAGATGGGTTGCCACCGACTTCTCCAACTTCTCCAACTTCTCCTACATTTGATAGTACTGGAGGTAGCCATGAGAATCCCCGCATCTCTGCTGCTACGGCAAAAGCCACAGCCGCACAAACTCTCACTACTTACCATTTGGTTCGGTATGCTTATCAGATATGCTGTGGAATGCAATATCTGGGTTCCAAAAAGGTCGGTCATTATGTTGTTGTTTTAAAGGTGCATTAATTTGATTGTTCGAAGATCTTTAGTTCTCATTTTTCTAATTTTTTTTTTCGATCGGCAAAACTGCTATAGCTAGTACACAGAGATCTTGCACTGCGGAACATTTTACTGGCAGAAAATGATATTGTCAAAATATGTGACTTTGGTTTAAGCAAAGATGTTTACAAGAAAGATTATTATAGGAAGAAAGGAAAGGTAACTGCCGCAGACATTTTTTTCTATTGAATGCAATCTACACTGCTACAACATATAGCATGAAATTTACGAAATGTTTAAATGTTGAAATGATTTTGAATTTTGCAAAATTGTTACGTGTGAGGTAAAACAAATGTCGTTCTCAATATATTGTTAATTGAATGCTAATTAACATAGGGTCCTTTACCGGTGAAATGGATGGCAATTGAATCCATACGGGATAGGGTATTCTCGTCCGAAAGTGACGTGTAAGTATAGCTGATTTCTTAATACCTTGCCAAATAGCTGGTTCGCTAACTTAGCTGTCATATTCCCAAATTGCAAATTTTTCCTATTTAATATTTTTGACGATGTTTAATCGCGAAATTTTAAAAGGTGGTCGTTTGGAATTCTACTTTGGGAAATTTTTACAATGGGTGGAAATCCATATCCAGGCATGGAAGTTGATGCAGAATTTTACAAGAAATTGTGCACGGGATATCGCATGGAAAAGCCTGAACTTTGTACTTATTCGATGTAAGTATCCAAGACCGTCTCCAAGAGTACAATTATTCTTTTTTTCAAGATTAAAACTCCGCAATACTAATGACACCTTCAATCTGTTTCAAACAGGTACGAGTTAATGAAGGAATGTTGGCTTCACGAGCCAAGAACCAGGCCAAAGTTCGACGACATAAATGTCACACTGGGGCATTTATTGGATACTAATACCATACAAGTTAGTAGCATTTATAAATTCTACGAGACTATGCAAGCCAACAAAATTCAGTTCTTCATCGTGAAAAAATGGCCACATCTTATTTAATTTCAGCATTACCAACACTTAAACGATGATTACTTAACGCCAAAGAACTTCGCGGTCAATCCGTATTACTTAAACATGTTACCTCAGGACGAATATATCAACTTAGGAAGTGAGCATAGAGCAAATGAGCAACCAGATTACATGAATTGTGACGCGCCTCACGTCACTGTGGATCCACAGAGTGAGGCAGTCAATTACATGAACGTGTCAAGTCCGGTGGCGCGAACAAATTCAAATCCAAAAACAGTCGTTTACGGGGACAAATCTTCAAATAACCACGAGGTGGAGCCGATGCTATACCCCCCAGACAGTCATTATCTGGATCCGCCAATTCCTATCCTGGTGCCACAACAGACATCCACTAACCCTTTCTCAGTGACGAACACTTCGCCAACTATTGTGACAAATCCGTTTCTCACTCCCGAGGCCACACCTAGTAATAACAGTTACGCTGGTTCCGGTTATCTGGACATGGGCAGTAAACTCAGCCTGGATACGGACGTGGACCTGCGAACGCCCAAACACCTGGAATTGAGCAGTTCACCGCCTCCAAGGTACACTGATGTCATTTGCGATGACAGCGTCTTCGGTTAATGAAAATGTGATTTACCCAATCGCGTCTCCCTCGTTTCAGCAATTCTGTCCGATGAATGGACGGTCGAAGTGCGTTCCGAGTTGCAACGCAGATTATGATGTGAAGCCCGTTTTGGAAACGCAATATTGCATCTTCCAGCACGTGTGTGTCGTGTTGGAACGTGTGCCGAAAAGTGATTTTAAATACTAAGGAACATGAACTACGTAAATGTAGCCTCGACTTTGTCAATGGCTTTGACTTCGTGAAATACCACGTCGTGCCAAGATGCTGGTTTCAGCACATGAAATGCTGAATCATTCTTGTTGAATTTCTAACGGTAAAATTCAATAGGAAATTGCAATTCCTGCATTCGACCGACCGCGATATCGCGATTATAATAGACGCGTTAAATGTAAAACCAAATATTTTGTCAGGGGTATACGTTGCAATACACGAACAAATCATGTAAGTAAAGCGGTAAAGTTTGTTTTTAATACTTTTTATTTCTCGCTACGTTTCCATTGTTTTCTTATTTTATTTTACACGTTTGAAAATGAAAAAAAACATTTTTTTGTGCTAAATTCCAATTTGCGAAGTTTCAAAAGAAGTCCAGTTAAAAAAGTACATGTATACATGTATACCTCCTTTTCAAAATGGCACTTGGCATGCATGGTGGCTTAACATTGGCCCTTTGATTTAAACCCGCTTAATTTCAATTATTCTCATCGTGTCATGACGGAGGATTAACACCAATTACAATATAGTGCAATATCATCGCAATATTCATTGCCCTACATTTGTTCGAGACAAAAAAAGTCATTCTCCCAAATACAGGGTGTCCGAAAATGATGTTTGGATCGGATTTCTAGACTATGCAATGAATTTGAAGTGTTAACACGTTCTCTCCCCCAATCCTACTGGCATCAGATGACTGGCATAAACCTACTGTACACGTACAGTATTTTATTCATCTTCATGTAGATAATTTTTTCATATATTTATTAAAATGCGGCATTCATAAAAACGGCCTATATAATATTATACGCGAAGATACAATATTTAAAAACAAGCTCATACACTTGCCAAAAATTTTGGCCGTTATAAACAGGATTGACCTCTTTCGGAGAAGTACCAGAGTTGTTTTTATAATCAACTCGAAACCGTATTTCGCCCTTTCGATCATGGTTCATACATGCGGTTAAATGTGTCTGGCTCCACGGTTCTTAATTTGCTGGAATGATGGCCTAATTTTGTGTACGTACTCGTTATATTATACAGTTCCAAACGTAAAACTGCGAAATTAAGTCGATGCATTTTTGCATTGTCGCTAAGAAAATTTGCATAGCGACAATGGTACACTCGCGCCCTCTATGAAGTCAAATTCCAAACTTCCTCAATTCTGATAACCTGTGTAGCCGATTGAACTCCATTGTTTGTTAAACTTTGGAGAAAACGAATCGCGATAAGAAGGGTCACTAATAATGGAAACCAGATTGTCGAGAAGGGCCATTTCGGACTTTGGACTTGTTTATAAGCCCAGGTACGATTGTTTTTCAGAGATCAGCGGCTCAAGAGTCTCTCTCGTTCATTGCCAGAAATCGCCTTTTATAACTTCGGGAATTAAGTTTAAATCTTCTGTACAAAGATAGGGTTTTAAGTTTAAAATCGCGCCACGAACTAACCATGCGGAAGATAGCAGATTTCAGTCAGTTGTGAATTCACTACCAGCATCATCTTCGCGCAGCGGTAATTACAAAAATGAAGTGTAAATTCAATAAGGATTTGCTTTCTTTAAAACTTGTGCTGTTTACGTATTATGGAGGTAAGGTTTCGTTATACTTTCCCAATTTATGAGAGGGTGGATCAGTGGGTTATGCTGGAGTCGCGTGTTTAATATGTATGTAATATGTTTAATTATTTTATTTAATTTTTATCATTAATTTCTTTTTACTTTTCAGCTACTGCCTGTATTTTGCCATATCTTTCAGTGCACATGAGACAAATAGGTATTACGGTGGAAGAAACTGCTATCATTTATGCCGTTCTACCCGTTGTTGGTTTTCTCGGTCCACCTGTAGCCGGTGAGTTAAAGATCATCATTATTACAATGCACTCGTTATACGTTTTGTACGTACTATGAATACAGCGTATATTAGTTGTAGAGGTCGACACTAACAACAGGCAACGTAATTAATCGGTCGTTGATGCAGTGGTTAATATCGTGCAACATTCATAATGACATCGGATAGATTTGTAGGAATAATATAACTATTGATATTTTATTCTTCGCAGTCAGGTTACTACTACAAATACTTGCACAATGTTTCGCTAAATTTATAGCTTCTTCAGGTGCTATTAATAACAATGAACAAATGGGAAAATTAAGAAAACAATCGACGCGAAATGAAAGAATATCAACCTAACGAGGAATTTGCTTTGTTTTTGCTTTGTCCTCGTTAGGTTGATTTTCTTTCATTTCGCGTCAATTGTTTTCTTAATTTCCCCATTTGTTCATTGTTATTAATAGCACCTGAAGAAGCTATAAATTTAGTGAAACGTTGTGCAAGTATTTGTAGTAGTGACCTGACAGTGAAGAATAAAATATCAACAGTTCAAAACACACCGGTCACTGAGAGCTCAAGAATGTTCCTCTCAATATATATAACACTACAATGTAAATTTATTTTAGATAACTTTCATCACATTGATGACAATGTCAATTAGTCCGTCATCCCTCGCACCCTTAGTTTCCCCCATACGGTGTACACTTAACACAAACTTAAATGATCTGCATCTCCATTTTTACCCTTAACATTCCGATGAGTATATCAGTAGTATATAGAAAGCCCTTTCTGGCTCACTCGTAACTGACAAGAAAAATGATCTTCTGAAGGCTGAGTTGCGCAAAATAAGTTTTATTTTTCTTGCCAATAAAATATAATATGCTGAAGGATTAGTTTTGCACATATTTACTACTTATATATACTGGGGTAATTTATTCAG
Organism: Cylindroiulus punctatus; assembly: GCA_034695085.1. Classification (NCBI taxonomy): domain Eukaryota; kingdom Metazoa; phylum Arthropoda; class Diplopoda; order Julida; family Julidae; genus Cylindroiulus; species Cylindroiulus punctatus. The sequence continues at coordinate 1,954 of JAQFYZ010003708.1, read as the reverse complement.
GTTTCCTGGCCGATCGCCTGGGTCGCTACCAGCCTGTGCTCATCGGCTGTCTGTTGGCCGTGGCCTTGTTGCACACCTGTCTTCTGGCCATTCCTCACGTGTCCCATCGAGACGTTCCCGTTGGAGTGGACATTGCGTGCAACGCCAGCGGAACTTGGGTGAAAGTGGGAAGATGCGCCGAGGATGCTCCAGGCTGTCCCGTCACCTTGGCCCTGACTACGATTGACTTCGGTGTGGCATCTTGTCAGTCCCATTGTTGGTCTCCCGATGGCCCTCGAAGCGTGTGCGTCACATCCAACGACACTGTCGTCCGTTGCGCTCACCCGAGCGACGCCGTGCTTTCCGTGCTGTACGAGCCGAGACTGGTGGCCGAAGACACTGTCTGGTGTCATTACCATGTTGGTGAGGTGGCCTGGAATTCCTCTGCCGGGACGTCCGGCGTCTTGACCTGTCCCTTCTGGTCGGATTGCGACTCGACCTGTTCGCTGAACGCATCTTCATGGAGCAACGACAGCCTTGATGGAGGATGGGGTCTTCCTGTCTGCAGCGAGTTCACCGGAAACCATCCGTTGACCTTCTACACGTACTTCTTGTTGCGGATCGTCGGCGGGGTCTTCCTGTCCACTGCCTTCACCCTCATGGACGCCACATGTTTCGCCATGATCGGCAAGTACAACGGAGATTACGGCAAACAGAAGCTGTGGTCAATATTGTCATCTGCCATATTTTCTCCGATCACGGGATTCCTTATTGATCACGTATCCTCGCGAACAGAAGGTAAGGACGCTGCTCTATACAGGGTGGTCTATACTGAAGAGTAACAGGACCATAATTACGCTAAAACTATAAAAACACTAACACTATACCGTTGTGACTTATAATTATAAGACATCAACCACGGAGAATCCGATTCTGATGCGCGAATCAATTATGCACCATAAGGTTACGATATTTCATTTGCTATTTTTTAATCCGCAAATGCTAGAAGTTTATAGTTCCAATTTGAAAGTTGTAGAGGAGGTTTGTCTAACCATTTGTTCGGTCGGTTCTAGGCAACATTTCCGTGAATTTATTTCAAATTTCTGAAATTACAAATTTAGTGTACTGCAGCGAAGCTTTATCTAATGCGCCGCAGCCAAATGTGAAACGTGATGAACGCTGGAATATGCATAAATGCATGATTCAGATATCAAATGCAGACAGTATTCTGACAACTGATACCTTTCATGGGGACTTGGAGCTTACCTGTCGTGAAACGTTTTCTACTCTCAATTTAGCCGGAAATGCTAGCTCCGGAATCTCATTGATAAATATTAAAAAGAAAATTGGGCCTAGGACAGTGCCCTGTGGCACACCACTTTTAACGACCACGGTATCAGACAAGGAATTGTTAATCCGGACCCGTTGGATTCGACCCTCCAGGAAAGTGCGGCACCAGTTGAGTAGATCCCTCTAATACCGTATGCATCTAGTTTTATAAGCAGTTTCGATTGCACAACGGAGTCGAACGCCTTTGCAAAATCTATGTAGGCCGAAACTGCAGAAGTTTGAACATGTCGCCCATCATCTTCTTGGTGCCTGTTATCCAGCCAGGAGGTCAAGAGATTTAGACAGTCAAGAAGATGATTGTGAACTCATACCGTCCTCCTACACCAATTTTAAAATGGAACTAGGCCTCTAAGGTTTGAAGATGACAAGATAGGAAATCAAACATTATAGCCTCCAGATCCAAAGTTCATTTGGACATCAGTATTGGATTCTCCATACCGGATTTCTTATAAGCTTAGAAGTGTAGTATATTTGTTTCTGATTTCCGAAGCATTTTCATTATTATATGGCACGCTCACTCTTCCGTGAAACACCCTGTAAATGCATATCTTAAGGCTGATTACAAGGTCCATTGAAAATGCGTGGTAATTTTCGGGCACCCTGCATAATATTTCCACCATGCAAA